>BDUI01005549.1:24950-35937 GCA_002335545.1 Apodemus speciosus
GGCAGCGATGAGTCTATCTGGTGTTGCTGAGTTTGACACATGAATGGAAGTGGTTGGAGCCGGCCAAGTGGAGGCCCATGGAGATAGATATAGGGCTAGTACTCACAAAGGCGAAATAGGTGGATGCTTATGGGAAATATGCCAGAAGCGTGTCAGAGGAGAGTAAAGGAGGAAAGGCTGCCCCTGCAAGGGGTGGGGAGGAAGGGACGGGTATCTCTGAGAGGTCCAGGGAAGAACCAAAAGCATCAGGGAAGACAAGGGAGAGGGGAGAGCGAGATGAGGCTGGAAACTGTGCGGGTCTCTTTAACAGTAGTTTCGACAGAGGTGTGCCAAACAAGGGCAGAGCGAGGAAGGGCACGTGAAAGTGACCTAACACAGGGTGACTGTTGACCAGAGGGGACTGAAGGGAACCAGTGGAGCAGCTACTTCTCAGAAAACACAAAAGGAAGGGTGCAACCCAGGACAAGCCCTCTTCCTAGTCACTCTTCTTCGGTAATCATGGTGACATGGTGACGAGGGAACCGAGAGAGCTGCATTCGAAGGCTTCTTTAAATTCCTCATTGCTTGTCACCTATCACACTCCTTCAAAGACACTGCTTATCTCATAGGGGACAAAGGTGACAGATCCCATTAGGGAAAAAAATCTCCCGAGAAGGGCCAATTGGAACCCTCATGCCCTCCCCCCCCCCATCCACCCCTATGTGCTAGGTTGCAGTCGGGCCCCCTGTGGCTGAAGTGGCAGTGTCTCACCATCCACAGACCGTCAGCATCGAGCCTTCGTATACTAAAGGATAACYTGCTACCTTTTAGTATATGAGGATTAAGAGCCCCTGTTCCCCTCCATTCATTCTGCTCAAAAGTAGCAGAGAAAGCAGGGACTGAGCAAAGGACCCGTCTCATGTGAGCCAGGGGATGCATCCAACGAACCGCGTGTACAGGCGACTCCCATGGGAAGGGAGACCCACACGGACATTCTGCGTTCCCTTGATCTTCAGAAATATCCAGAGCTGAGTTTTGATACATTGGACTTGCCAATTGCTAGTCTTGAGTAAGGACCAGTTTCTTTGCCTTAACTAGGCAGAATATGTTTCTCAGGTTTTTGTGACCCTTGGAGTCATGTTGTATTAAAAATCTTTGGCACAGTGGTGGAGCACACAGAATGAGCAGAGCTGGCTCTTACTGGCGTGACGGCAGTGTAAGGGTGGGGACCACACAGAAATGACAGCAAGGCAAGGGGAAAGTGGACATCAAATAGCCATCAAGAGCACGGAGCTCTACCCAAACGAAGCACAGCTTGCGGGCCTTCGTCTTGTCTGTCCATCCATCTGTTCATTCAACAAACTTTTTAGGGGGTCTAAAATTTGCTAAGTGTATCCAGAGCCTGAGGAGCACTCACGAGTCTTTCACGTCATTTCCTGTGTGAAGTATTTGATCCAAACAGCGTTATTCAGCAGCTGCGGCTTCCTACCGGATATCGGACCTCAAGCTGAGCGTAAACCTGTGGACCTATCGTGTCCCTTCTCCAAGTCAGAGATCCCATAGAGTGTCTGCAGACTGCATCTATAGCTATGTTCAGAGAGATGGTTTCATTTCTGCTTAGCTATTCTGGCTTTTCTCAAGGGAATCAAACATGCACATATTGCAGGCAGGGAGTGGGGGGGGAATTTGCTTAAAATGTCTTCCTTCTAGCAGTTGACCACTGGAGAAGCTCTGCTACCGAGACAGGCAGGCGTAGGTGCGTGCTGACAGGGGAGAAGGCATGACTTGGGGCCGACAAAGGAGGAAGGGAGGGAAATTTGAAGCTTTTTCCTACTGGCAAGAACTTCCGTTTTGAAAATAAGATACTAAGGTGCTCAAGGTTGAAATGTTGGTCAATTGTTATCTGGTCTCATTTGCCTCATCATCTCCCTAATTTCTTGGCAAACTCTGAGTGTGTGTTTTTTCACTCGAGGCCCTCCCTGCTCTGCAAAAAAAATAAAAAAATAAAAAAAAAATTTAAAAAAATAAAAAAAAAATTAAAAATTAAAAAAAAGGTAGCCTATCATAACCCTAGTCAAACCTGCAGCTAGAACTTTAAAAAAAAAAAAAACCCTCCCTTGATATATGGGAACCTCGTGTTCTACTCAGKGGTGCTGTCTCCTCTCATTTTATAAGCTGTGGTTGTTCTTCCTTTCCATTGGCTGATGGACTAGCCCTCTGTAGGTGTCTGGCCAGAAAGCTGGCTGGGGTACCAAGTAATTGTCACTAACCTTTCTGGTGTGTGGGTGGCACTTAGCAAGCACCAACAGAGACATGTTTTTAGCATCCTGGAGGAAATCTTATTTGGAGRCTATTTCTTTCAAATCTTGTTGCCACCGTTGGCCCCTCCCTACATGAAGGGCCTCTCATACAATCTTGGAAGTGATCTTTAAATGTCTTTTCTACTTAAAGCGGGGGACCTTGGACAAGTGGTGGCATTACCACCCAAGGAACGTGTTAGCCAAGGTTCTTGCCAAGGACAACTCAATCGGAATGTGCATTGCAAACAGGCATGTTGTGTGTGTTCCRACTTGGGAAATCCTGGTGTGGGTGCATGTAACTGCCCGCAGTTATGTCGAGCAGGTTACCAGGTTACCTGGCAGGAAAGCTGGGGATAGAAACGGGGTGGCAAGAGGGAATTGAAGCCAAGACAAATTTCCTGCTCAAGGCTCGAAGTTTAATGAGGGTCTCCAAATATATATAGGCTGGAAGAAAACCCTTCCCCCCAAGGCTCAAGAGTCTGCTCAGCGGGTGTTGGTTCAGCCCTCTCTGCTCTGCTGCAGACAGGGTAGCAGCACTTAAAAGCTAAGGACACCAAGCCACAGCAGGGTAATTTGCCTGAGAATATGAAAGTGTGGTGTGACTTCTCCTGTAGAGGCATAGACAGATGTCCCCAAAGGCAGACCAAAGAAACTATCCCAGTCAAGGAGGTTGGCTTAGCAAGCCAGTGATTTAATGGGTTAACTCATGAGACTGTGGTTAAGGGGTTACAGGAGTATGGATGGGTAAAGGGCAAATGGATGCCTAGTATAAAAAGGCCCACCTAGGATGGGTGACAGCTCATGAATAAAGAATCTCTGGAGCTTCCTCTATGATCCCTCTCCCTAGCAATTGTCACTGCTTCTTAGGTCTACTGATAAACAGGGAAGAGAGGCGATTTGACGCAGGGCCAAGCAGAGGGTTACCTCCCAGAGGGTGTTTTCAACTGGGCTCTCGGGAGAAGCGAAGCTGACGACTGTTTAATAACATTTTTCAAAGCCACAAGCTTCCCCTCCGAATGTTAGCATGGCACATCCGCTCTCTTGTTAGCATGCACATAGAAGCTTGTGTGTCCTGCTCCTTTCAGAAAACAGTGTTCTGTGAACTCAATAAAAACCATGTCAAGAGAGGAGCTATGGGACTCAGGCATGTGTCAAGAGATACTCTAGCCCTTCAGGATAGATGGCAAATATTAAGTTACTCATAACTTTGGGCCCCCCCCCCAATTGCTCCAAGATACATTTACCTGTATAAAAGTTCAACATCTTATGAATTATAAACCTGCACTGAACAATGGGCGTGAGAAGTCTAGGTATATTTGGAGGTTCTCCTGGATGAACACACAACCAACTTATTGACTGTGTACCTGCGTGAAGTTGGCATGTATTCTTTGAAATCCTCTGAAAGTCAGTATATGTGCTTTGAAATATTTCTCAGATGTCACCACTTCCTCCAAAGTATTCAAAGAAATGTACCATCCCCTTACCTCAACCCAAAGTCTTCATGASGAGGAGGAGCTTGGGGGGCATGCATCTCTATCATATATCAGTAGAAGCTGCACTTGCCAGGGAGAAGACCCTATCCTAAGTAGTCTGAAAGGCATTTTAACTTTGATCACTCTTAAAAGTGGTCCAAGCCTGTGTATTGTTTCTATGTGGCCTTGAAAGAGGAAAAGCAATCTGGGCAAATGTTCAAGTCCTGTCCCCTGTTTCTCGCTCCCTACTGCTTGGAGACAATAGAAATTGCCTGTACACGAGGGCTGTGGGACATTCTTTTTACTGGAAAACTCGCCTCATGACTTTCTCTGTGGAGCTCCTCTGGGGTACTCAGACTGCTGTCTCACATCTGTCCATTTATCACTAGGATCCAAATGAGTCACTCGGGCTTGAGGAGAGAAAGGAAGAGTAGGCCAGCTCCAGATTGGTGTCCTTAAGGGCAATTACCACCATGGAGATGCTGGGGACTCTCTGGGATCTCTTTCACTAGGGAAGAAGGGTTTCATCTCTGTGGTAATTAGCCCAGAGTATATCTGCCCAAGTGTTTCCTCTACCTTAAATGAGGAGCTCTGAACCTCTTACTCCACTGGGGTGATTGTCAGCTAGCCAATGACTCAATAAATGTCATTAACTGGGTAGATATAGTTCTCTGGACTTTCATGAATACTGGTGTGTAATTCTACATAAAGTGAAAGGGATGTTTATGTGGCTATACTGGCCACTTGTGACTGTAAGTTTGTCTTGCTTTGCTGAGACAAAATGAAGATATGAGGAGAGTCTTACACTGGTCTTACTATGGCACTTCTGTGACCCATTCCAGGAGGGTGGTACAGAGAGGAAGGACACCCAGAGGAACTAGATTATTGCTATTCCTGGGTAACTTGACCCCAACCACTATCAGTGGAAGCAATGGAAAACTGGAGAGACGAGACTACACAAGGACTTGGGGAAAAGCCACAAAGCAAAACATTTTTTTCTCCTTTTCTTTCCTTTCCTCCCCTCACCCCCCTCCATAAAAAGACAATAAAACCCCTCTCAAAACCACAAGAAGTACCGAAGTCATAGGCAGGTTGGAGAGCATTGCCTTCCCCATAAGGGAATCAAGTTCCCAGCTTTCCTGACACCACCATGGAGAGACAGCATGAAAGCAACCAACCAACCGTAGGAACAGGGGTGAGAGCAACAGGGATTTTGTAGTCAAGGGGTCTGGAAGCCAGCAAGGCTGCACCTGCAGACTTTGAGGGACTCGGCCAGTAGGACTGAGATTTTGCTCTGGCACTTGTCTTGTAATAAGTGCACATTTTGGCTAAGCACCCAGAGTCGGTTTGCCCATGTGGCCATTGTGGCCATCTCAGTTCCTCTGTGGATTGTAGTACCGAATAAGTCATTAAGCCCTCTCATGCCAGCTTCCTCTTCTGTAAAATGGGAAGAGGACTGCCTTCACAGATYGTACTGAGAAACTGAGTTAAYGCTGAAGAATAAGTTGAGCTAACCTTGTCAACAGCTTAGAAAGATGCTGGATCAATAGTATGGTGTTAAAGAAAGAGAAGTGTCTGCTGTAGAAATAGCCAGTGTGGGTCAGGAAAAGATACAAAAATAAAGGTGTGACATTCACATTCTCTGTTGTTTCTACTCGAGTCTCTTTTTAAGTCATTCRTTTCAAGGAGCTCTTTACATATTCTAGAGTAAGCCCCTTGTATAGGTATACATATTAAAGGCTGGTCAAAATCATAGTCATTAGGGACATGCAAATTAAAACCATAATGAGGTAGTACTTTAGGCCCCTACTAAAAATGGCTATGATAAGGGACTGATAGCACCAAATGTCAAGGAGGGTACGGAGCCACTGCCTCTTCCTACGCTGGTGGTGGGACTGCTTGTTGCCGTAACTATTTTGGCAAAGCGTTTGGTAGATCATCTTACAGAGTTGAATACTTGCTCACATCGGTTTTGGGTATTAGCCCAAGAAAAATGAAATCATATGTTTGTACACAGGCTTTTATAGGAAAGTTCTCAATAGCCAAATGTTGGAAACAAAGTGAATGGGGAACCGGCCTTGCCATACTGCCTGTAAGGACAGAGTCAACTTAGGACTACGATTCTCAATACACTGTGCCAAACACAAGAATGTGCACGCCGCATGTGTTCGTTTACTCCAAGCACAGGACCGGGAGTTAACTGACAGGAATACAAAGGAAAAGATCCGTTTGCTAGAGCTTGAGAAAGGGCTATGTGTTTAACCGTGTTTGCTGTTCTTCGAGTGGCCCCGAGCTCAGTTCCCAGCACCCACCTCGCATGGCTCATAACCACCCGTAACTCTGGATCCAGGGACTCCATTGTCCTGTTCCAGTCTCCATGCGCACCCACTCAGATGTGCCATACACTGGCATGACACACATATTAATAAGTTTTTAAAAAGAACAAAAGGAGAAGGAAAGGCAGTGACTTCTGCAAGAGCCAGAAAAAGATCATTCTATGGCAGTGGTTTTCAACTGCGGATGAGTGTTTGGTCCCCCCCCCCATAGAGAAATGTCGGAACAATGTCTCAAGACCTGACAGCCATGTTCCTGGCATCCAGTGGCCAAAGGTCAAGGAAGGTGACTGTTAATCATCCTGTAATGCACACCGAAGACCCCCACAGTTAACAGGCATGTTCCATGTATGATCAGAAGTTGAGCTGCCCTGGCTTAGGATAATGGAAATGTTCTCTATCTTGTTTGGTTAAGTGGGTATCAAATACATTCGATAGAATTCAGCATCACTGTGTGAATCTTGCTGTGTGTAGCTACACCCTCATTTTAAAAGACAGTAAACAAAGTTGGCAGAAAGAGAAGGGCCAAATGAGGGGTTCAGAAAACCCCTCCCAACCCCAAAGCACTTCTTTGACTCTAATGGCCAGTTTTTACTTCCTCCATTTTGTCTGATCTTCACAGAGTAACACTAGCTCTCTTTTGATTTGTTCTTGCACGAAATGCCTCTATCATGGTTTGAACGTCAGGGTGTCTTCTTAAGATCTCAGATAGGCATCCTTTAAAAAGCCRGGGCTCGTCATATAGCCCAGACCGAGCTGGAATATGCATCAGTTTCCTTGCCTCTGCTGTCTGAGTCCTGCGATCCCAGACTACTGTACGACAGCTGGACCAGATCTCTATCCTAGGTAGCTGGCAGCTAGAGATGCAAAAGTACGGAATCTGTGAGAATGTGCCTGGCCTCGCTGAAGACCACACTTGATCTTGTAAATATCTTTCTACCTCTTTGTTGGCTGCCTGCATGATGACCCTGTCTTCCCTTATTTGGATACTATAAATACTTAATCTCTTCACAGAAAAACTGTTCTTATGTTCTCCAGTGTGTGTCTATGAGGCAWACTGCTAATAATTTTGGTTTAGAACAGACTATTTTCTTCTTATTTGCTTTCACAGTTCTCCAGATTTGGTTTTAGCAGGTGGGGATTTTGTGTGTATCTATTCACATCATTTGCTCTTAAAGAGATAAATTTAGTGTTTTTTTTTTAAAAAAAAAAATTATATAATTAAGTCCACTGGTCTTTCAGAGCTTGTCTTTCAAGCTTTAAGGCTCATGGCCAAGTCTGGCTCCTAAAGTCTCAGGTGGCTAGAAAATGTTCAGATTTTTCAGGAAGACTTAGCAGCYCTTTGGAATTTGGGGAGGAGGGTCCTCTCAAAATTCATATGTTGAAACCCAATCTCCATAGTGACAGTAATAGGTCAGGAACTATGGATGTCAGAGAGAAAGTATAGAGTCCTCCCAGAGGGGCTTAGAGCTCAAGAAAGGGACCAGGATGCCAGAGTTCCTCCTTTTTCATGGTGTGTAGAAAGAAAGAAGTCATCTTTCCCACGGAATCGGGAACAGGACCATCAGCAAAACTTGGCCAGCTGGCACCTCCTCTTGGACTGTGAGCTCCAAAACTATGAGAAATAAATTTCTGTTGTTTATAAGACACTCCCTTAGCCTAGGATACTTTGTTAGAGCATTGTGAATGAACTAAGAGGCTACAGCGTGGGTCCTCGCTCACTGTATTCCTCGACCTGGTCATCTTCTCTGGATGTGCAATGTTTGTACCCGTCCAACAGTGTTTTTCTTTCTCTCACAGCATGGAGGTGGAGGTCTTATTAGCATTTTATTAGCATTGGCATTTCAGATGAGGCAAATCAAAGAATATAGGGATTAAAAAGAAAAATTACACACTGATACAAAGCATGGTATTTCTTTGTTCTTTGAAAGCCAGTRGTTAGAAGCTACTCTAGAGCCCACAGATATCAGAGCAAGGGGCTTCATCCAAATGTTCCAGAAATGGCTATCTGTTTTAGATAGTAGGCAAGAATTGATCAGGCTTTAGCTCCCATTCATTTTTTTTATAGAATAGTTGCCTTCAGCAATAACCAGCCATGTATGAATAGCCAGCCACTTCTAGTGCCAACAGCCATGCTTTCTCCGAGGGATCTTAGCTTCATGGCTGCTGTGCCTGGGGAAGCTCCCGAGGTGACAGTGGGATACAAAAGAGCTCTTCGAAGGCTCTTCAGTTCATACTTGGACTACACCATCCCCTCTAAAGGCTGAAGTATCCAGTTGCTTCTGTTCACTTGGAGGCCAGCTATACTGCAAGATTTAGAATAGCAGAAGGAAGCAGGAGGTCTCAGTAACAGGAAAGGGTCTCCAAATGCAGCTGAGAGGCATTGGGTAAGAGGTGGCCGGAGGTGACAGGGTCAGGTTTGGGGTCGGTGAACACAAGTACCCTGATGGCAATCCTCTAAGAAGGGTCTGGCATGTGGAAATCCCATAAAAACCCAATGGTAAGAACAAATTCCAGGGTTCTGTCTGAGCAGCACACCCGTACTGTCTAACACGTGATCCCAGACCACCTCGGGCAGGCTTCAGGCAGTCTCTCGAAATCAAACAGTGCCCGTTGCACCTAGACATGAGAAGAGCCCAGTTGCTCACAATGAAGAGTAGAAATACCATCAGTGGAGAGTTTCTCAGACTTAAAGTCGCTCATCAGAGGCTGTTTGATCATGTTATAGGTTCTAGACTATAAAACCAAGACTTTTGCTAAGGAATCGCTTCGGCATAGATTTAAAGCCATATTGACTCAAAGTCGAGTAGACGCTTCCACTTCTGTTCATTGCCAGGGCAGGAGTTATGGGAGGAGCTGCGGGGTTGGCAGGACCAGGTTGGTTTGAACTTGTGTCGTGGGTCCGGAGTTGCTTGATGAAGCAATCCCGTGGTAGGTGGATGCTCACACAGCCCCGCTTTCTCACTTCGCCCATGAGAAGTTCACAGACGTTCGCTGTTGGAGTATGCAGTCGCCATCCCTCACCCACAGGAGAAAAACGTGTTGTCAAGAGGCGAGACATTTTCTCCGCTTCTTCAGAGGGAAAGCCTCCTCCTGTGGCCACACGGTCGTGTGTCAATGGTCCATCACAATGCACATTATTCAGCCTACGTTTTGAGAACAAATCAGTCACCCTGCCGACCACGAAAACAAAATCTGTGGGATTTTTTTTTTCCAAATCTCCTTGCCTTCTCAGAATGAGAGGAGTGGGCGAGCACAAGGAGACAGGTGTCTGCTAAGATTCCTCTCAGTCCTCAGTTCCTTACATGAAGTGACATAAGCAAGCTTCTCCCTGTCCTAGGAGCAGCTACCTACCACCCCACTTGTGAAATGCTGGTGCTACGCCTCCATGCTGAAACAGGTTCTATTTTTCCCTCCCACARAAAAAAAAAAAAAAAAAAAAAAAAAAAAAAAAAAAAAAAAAAAAACATGCAGTTCTCAACTACCCTTCTATCCAAACACCCTGCATGGACACCTCACTCCAAAGAAAGGTACCAGAGTTTTCAGGAGTTTGAAACTCTAATGAAACATGTTCCTTTGCTGATTAGGATTAGGATCTCCTTGCAGCTATGGGAAAGCATTGCTACAGGAAATCACCTAAAAGGAACTCTCCAACCTGAGTATAAGACTCTGGCCCAAATCTCAGGTGAAAACTCAGAAGACGACACACAGAACGTGTTGGCCTTGACTGCAAGTTTTGAGTCAAAGAACCTTGGGGCCCAAGGGTTCTTTTGATGGGTGTGGGTGGGAGAGGGGCTCTGAATGTGGAATCCCAGAATGACAAGGCCTCTGACACCAGAGAGCCCTTACTTCGATTCTGGGCCTCATTTTGGGTATGAATGTCATATGTTTTCTGCTGATGGAATATGACTCCTGCCATATACACCCTCCGTAAGTCTGCCATGGAAACAAAAGTCCATCCTCAAAGCACTGAGCCCTGCCCTTGACTCTGAGAAGACACACAGAAGCGTGGCTGTCAATGTCACGGGGAAAACATCTCAACCTAGGCCTTGCCAAAAGATGAAGGTCTAAGATGGCTGTTTTGCCATCAGTTTGACCATCATTTCGTCAGTCTTTGGGGTATTTCTATGTAAGCTGATTAGAAAAACAGCTTCCAGACAGTARTGGTGCCACATGCTTGTAATCCCAGAACTCAGSAAGTGTAAAGTAAGCAAGAGGATCAGAGCTTGGAGGCCAGCCTGGGCTTCATGAGACACTATCTGAAATAATAAAACACTACTTCCTCCTGAAAAAAATGCCAGCCTGTCCCTACTCAGTCATTGTGGTTCCCCGGAGCACCTAGGAGAGAATGGGGGACAGGAGATACAAGAGACAGATAGCAAGACAGGAGTTCTGATCGAGGTGCAAAATTTTATTTTCTCACACTGCAACATAAAGAGTACGCAGGATATAGGGAGGGGGTATGAGGGGACAAACACTGTCTCCAGGGAACAGTCTCTCAGAAGGGTAGGAGGGGGCAAACAYTGTCTCYAGGGARYAGTCTCTCAGAATTGTCTCTCAGAATCTCATGGGAAAGCTGGCTGCAGCTGCAGGATGTTGGCTAGCTAAAATGGGCAAGAGGAGGTGAAGTRGAAAGAAGTTACTATGGTAACCTAACTGCAGGTGAGCTCTGTTTGTTCTGACCAACTCAGGTGAGCTCTGTTTGTTCTGACCAATGCTATTTGGCTAACCTGGGAACTAGTATTTTTCCTTTTAAAGCAGGCTTGAGCATTTAGGATGGCTAAAAGGAGGAGGTTTTGCCATCTATGTGAAAATGGCTCCTGGCACCAGCCAGCCATCAACTGAGGTAGATACAAGCCTTGCGATGAAGTGCAGAGAATAGCCACTGGGCGCTGCCCAGATG
>BDUI01005549.1:68319-78398 GCA_002335545.1 Apodemus speciosus
AGAAGAAGAAGTAGTTCCCTGTCTTAGCCAGGGTTTCTATTCCTGCACAAACATTATGACCAAGAAGCAAGTTGGGGAGGAAAGGGTTTATTCGGCATACACTTCCA
Organism: Apodemus speciosus; assembly: GCA_002335545.1. NCBI lineage: Eukaryota > Metazoa > Chordata > Mammalia > Rodentia > Muridae > Apodemus > Apodemus speciosus. The sequence goes on from BDUI01005549.1 coordinate 68,427, forward strand.
CGCTGCTATTCATTACCAAAGAAAGGACTGGAACTCAAGCAGGTCAGGAAGCAGGAGCTGATGCTGGGGCCATGGAGGGGTGTTCCTTCCTGGCTTGCTTCCTCTGCCTTGCTCAGCTTGCTTTCTTATAGAACCCTTTAGTCTTATAGAAGACTAAAGTCAACAGGGTTGGTGAGGTAGCAGAGACAGAAATGATAGGAAGAAACACAGGCTGATTCCCAAGTCGTTTCTGTCTCTGCTACCCAGGTAAAAGTTACTACAAAGTAAAGATTGTAGAAAGATAACAATAATAGCAACTAAGGCCTGGAGAGATGGCTCAGCAGTTAAGAGCACTTACTACTCTTTTGCAGAGGACCTGGGTTCAGTTCCCAACATCCACTTAGCAACTCACAAACTCCTTAAACTCCAGTTCATGGGAATTTAACKCCCTCTTCTGGCCATCTCAGGCTCTTGTGTACATGGAGGGCACAGAATAGTCATGCAGGCCTACACACACAAAAATAAATAGTAACAATTACTAAAGATCAAAACTTAGCTCACAGCACTAGAGAAACAATTAGAAGTGTATTTGTAATGTCCAGAACACGTTTTTGTTTTTCTTTTTGTCTTCCTTTTATTGTAAACAGCCCTAAATTAAAAACCACCCACACATCCTTCACAGAGTGTGTCCTCACATGATAAACAATGCAGCAATAAAAACACAAGAACTATTGGTGTACACAACCAAGTGGGTGGATGGATCCTTAGGACATCATGCTGAGTGAGAGGGGAGCGTCTCCTCGAGACAATGATGGAGTTCCTGAGTTACATCGTGAAGAGCACTCAGCAGTGGGATTTAAAGTCAGGACCAGGGAAGTTTATTTGGGTGAATTAGACAGTTGTGTGTCCTGGTTATGGTGATGGTCATGCAGATGTAACCAAATGGCATTGAACAAACTTCCCAAAACAAAGAATGCATGGTAATCCAGGGAGGGGCCGGAGATTAAAGTCTAGGCTGCCATTGGTAGTATATTTCATTAGCTCTATTTGTAGGAACTATGTGGGCTGTGATTCTGTAAGACACCACTAGGGAAGCTGGGTGGAACACAGATGCAAACTCTGGACTGTGACTGCAACTTCTGTGGACAGCTAAACAAAACTCTTCAGGAGAGCAGGTTACGGTCCTGAGGGCGCTTACTTAACCTCACTACTCTGGAGTCTTCTCACCTGGAACAGGCAGAGGAGGACTCGGGTGAGATTTTTATTTCCAGCACTGACAGTTCTTAGAGTAGAAGGCTGCATTGCAGGCCCAGGTGTTTTCAGTTCTGTAAGCCTGCCGCTTCCAAGGAAAACACTCCCTAAATAATTTTCTTGTGAAATCTCTGTTGGTTTCTGAGGGGGAGTGGGTTCAGGTATGCATTCATGTATTAGCACATGTGTGTGCCTGTGCATATGTGTGTGAGTGTGTGCGTGTGCGCATGTTTAGACTAGAGGACAGTATCTGGTGTCATTCCTCCGGAGCTGTCTGCCTTGGTTTTTTTTTGAGACAGGGTCTCTTCACTGGCCTGGAGATGGCCAATTCAGTTCAGTCAGCAAACCCCAGGCACCTTCGTGCCTCTGCCTCCCCAGCTCTGGGGTTACAAACATGCATCATCATGCCAGGCAGGCTTCCCTATCAACTTCTGATACTGACGACCCTGCCTAAAGTCCTTCCACCTTCCTGCACCCCCAAACTGTGGTCAAGGGCGCTCCCTCATTCTGCTCATTCACCTTTAATTGCACTCCCATCTCAGCACTTGTATCTACTACTTCTGCCGCAGAGAAATATGCTGAGCCCATGAGAGCAGATCACAAATGAAGGAGCCCCACATAGGGGTAAGACACAGTCAAAGTGATTGGGGGGGGGAAGCAGCAAAGCATCTCACAGAGGAGCAAGGCCCTCCCCAGGAAGCAGAATCTATAATCACGGGTATGCAGGAAGATGCCTGACTGTTCCTGCAGAAACAGCATCTTCAGACCACACAAGGAGTTCTCTTAGACATTATGACCAAAGCTTACATAACAAGAAACAAATGCTAGCAAAGATCTCTACCAGAGATTTTTTTAATACCTCAAATAACAAGAAGAACCACGTGGCCTTGTCTTAGGATGCTTTCAGCCAGAAAGACAATCCCACCCAAACTATCTTTTCCAAAACAATGCAAAGGAATTTATAGACCTTATTCACAGTAAGTCAAGGAGTAAAGTCAGTTTCTGTGTTGGCCTTTACAGCTGGGCTGTCTTAGATGGGTTTCACTCACTGTTTATGGCTACTAACACTTGAGATGTCGATAGCGAGATTTGAAACACCTTCTAAGCATGTGATGATACCCAGAAGATTTCAAGGAGTGTGTGCCCTCCCAAAAAACTAAGCGTGAAACACCACAATGGTTTTATATTTATTACTGCTATGGTTTTATATCTTGAATAATTACATTAAATAGGATATATTTATATTCGTTTTTTTATGTGCTACAAGAAAAAGTTTAATTACATATGTGCCTCATGTTCTATTTGTACTGAACTTCTTAGAAGTCAGCAATTCCTCCCTCCAGCAAGCATGTGGTATGTGGCCATACCTGGGAACATTTTCGATTGTCATTATGGAGAGTGAGTTGTTTCTGTTGAGTTCCAGGAATAGAGGCCAGCATTGCTAGTGAATGTCCTGCAACACACAGGACATCTCCTATAAGGAAGAATCATGTGTTTGTGTGGAGGGTAAGGGTATGTGCTTGTGTGTGTGTGTGTGTGTGTGTGCATTTGGGTGCACATATATGTATTGCATATTCATAGGGAGACTCGAAGTCAATAGCAGATGTCTTCCTCAGTCACTCTCAATCTTATTTTTCTAAGACAGGGTCTCTCACTGAACCTGGAACTCACCAATTCGATTAGCCTGACTAACCTCAGGATCCTCCTATCTCTATCTCCCCAGCTCTGAGATTAAAGACACGAGCCACTACTCTTGGCATTTTGTTCATGGATACTGAGAATCCAAACTCAAGTCCATATGCATGTGKGGCAAGAACCTCCCCAGGCCTACAGAAATAATTTTTCARCCTAAAACGTCAGTCGTGCTGAAGTGCAGAGGCCGTGGTACAGAAGAGCATCCTCTCTGATGTGGACATCACTGGCTGTTAGGCTGACTTCTCTAGAGCCTGCAGCTAGCCTCCTTGTGATTGTCCAGAGGGTAACGGAGACAGTCTGGCTTCCCTTTCTTCTCTCTTAAGACTAAAGAATGTTCTTCCCTAGAATGGAACAGGGTTACAGGGACCTTCCCACTTGATGGTGAGCAGATAAAACACTGTCTTCGCTACACAAAGAACATAACAGAAGGTGTGCACCTATCACTCTCTGGGATCGATCTGGGATGGCAGCTTCCTGGTTGCAGAAACCGATGGCTGCCCAAGTGAAACGTGAAAATCTCATGCTGTTACTTGGCACAAACTGCTTTAAGCAATTCTTGAGTTCTTCCATCAGATAAAGAACTAGCTGTCTCCAACACCRCCCTGGCAAAACAGAACATTCTCATTAACTGATATTTAAACAATTACTTTCATTTCTGCCCAAACCTAGGATCCAAATGGTTTGTTTGGTTACAGTTTCAGGGAGCCACTGTCATTACCATTTCTTCTTGAGATGAAATTGAATGAGCCATCCAGGCATGGTTAGCTAAGCTGGTTTTCAGAAAATGGGGCTAGAGGTGATGAAGGGAAGACCACAGGGTTTAAATGGAGACTACGTCTCGATTCTTAACCAAATCAATATTTAATCACCTCAGGGCCCTACAAATAAAGTAACAGAAGATTTACTTATGGTGAAGTAAAATAAAAGGGGGAGGGAACTTAATCTCTGTTTGTGGAAGAGGACTTGAGATCTTGAGGTATGTGGTACTTTGTCTTGTCACAGTAATCACAAGCCGAGCTTCAGAGTGCTGATCATCTACATACTTTTTCCTCATYCTAAATACATCCACGGTCACCTCACTTCTTTAATATTCTCCCCTCTGTGTCAGCCAGATGAAATAACACAAGAGGAAAACCCATCTAAAAGATAAAAGGTTGGCTCTGACTTAAGGTTCAGAGGGTTAGTCCATGACTACCTGACTTCGTTGATAGAACATTTTGTGGCAGGGAACATGTCACAGAGTAATGTGGCTCACCTCATGATACTTAGGAAGCAGAGGGAGGGAAGGAGGAGATCAGGGGAAAGACATAACCTCCCAGGGCAAGGGCCACGGATCTACYGCCTCCCATCAAGATCTATCTCCTTGGCTCAGCGGCTAAGAGCATTGGCTACTCTCAGAGGACCTGGATTCAATTCCCAGCACCCACACCACAGCTCATGACTGTCTTTAACTCCASCTCCTGGGGATATGACACCTTCATGCCCACATACATGCAGGCAAAACACCAAAGCACATAAGAAACAAAAGTCTTTTAAAAAATAAAATCTACCTCCTATAGTCCTCACCACTTCCTAAGTCCATCCACACAAATCTGTTGAGAGGGTCAGGAGAAAGCCCTGGTCATCTTGAAGCATGGATGTGCAGGAGACACGCATTCAATACATGAGTCTTTGGAGGACGGYCCATATTCAGACCATAGCATCAACCTTTCTTGGCCTCTCCCAAGGCTCCCAGCTGTCCCGTTGGGTTCTCGACTCACCTGCTCCACATCTGTATTTAAAGTATGTCTGACGTCAGCATGGATCTAAGGAGGAGCCCTCCTTTAGTGAGACGGCACACACACACCACCCCACTTTTCAGCCATACTCATCCTCCGGGAAACTACTTAAAAGAGCCAGATGACTAGTAAAAAACAGAAAAATGAAATTTACTCAATACTCCCACATTAGGAAAAAAGATACAAAGAGATCTAGTGAAATATATATCCCATCTTATTCATGTACTTAGCAACTATCCATAAGAGAACAATTTGAAGGGATTTGAGTACCTACAAAGGTGGTTARGTGAGTCAATTTGGGGTCAATGGCAAAGAAATTAAGAACACAGAATCTTAATTTGGCCTCAGTATTAAGAATTTATCGTCCTTGAACAGAGTAAGGGCTGTGGGTTTTATTCCCACACCTAATTAAATCACCGTGCGGGATTTTTAAATCCGATAATTAACAAAGATGGGGGAAATCTGAATAATCTAATTTTCAGCGTTTGATTCCTGGAACTCACTGGACCTTAATTTAGAAGAGTCTGAGACAAACTACTCCATTAATCACAGRCACTCTGCCACTTGCTGGATGCTTTGTTAATAGACTCACTTTTCTAGCAGTTTTAAGTTCCCAGCAAGCACATTAGACTCTTTAGAAATAACATTTGGGGGCTGGGGAGATGATTCAGCTGATAGAATGCCTGCCACACACGCACAGAGGCTTGCATTTAAATCCCAGTTCCCACCTAAACAGCCAGGTGTGCTATCCTCACATCCCTCAAAACAAACAACGAGCAAACAAACGAAAAAGACGAGGTTGATGGCACCAGAGGAACCACGCCCAGATATTGTTTAGCTTTGGCTAGATCCTTTGGCTTTGATATGTGCATGTTCACACTTGCCTCTGCACCCTTGAGTAGCATTTTTGTTAAAAGTCTAAAAAAAAACGTGACCACTCTGTCAACATTGTTCACACAAAACTCAGGATGCTGAGAGTGAGCTGGGTGTTTAAGTTGCGTATTGTTTTCTTGAGATAGGCGCGAACACTTATAAAGCCAGGACTCGTGCTTATTCAGATAACTTCCCGATGAAAGCAAAGGTCACTGCTTATACACAGAGCCTGAAGATTTATGTCAAGATTCATCTACTGCAGGCCTCCTGCTCGTGATGCTTTTTCACACTGAGCAAGTTTTCGTCTTCCAAGAAAGACTAAAGAGCTTCCGATTGCTTAGGACTTCCGTTTATAGCAGATATTGCAGTCGGAAGAGCACACACGCCTTTAAGTCTAGCAATTGGGAGGCAGAGGTAGGTGGATCTCTATGAATTCAAGGCCAGCCTGGTCTGTAGAGTTAGTTCAAGGACAGCCAGAGCTTAGAATTTCTATACTTCGGGTGGGGGTTGGGGCAGTGGCAGTGAGGTTTACTATTGTCTATTTTCTGCTTCAGGACCTGAAGTTCAGAGAACTATAGCTGTATAGCTCTGCATCAGCAATGCTTGGGTTTGAACTCAGCTATGTGCAATGACTAAACAGATTAACTTGGCATTTTAGCACTTTCCTGAAGTGCTGGATAACTGCAATCATTGAGTAAAACAGGTTAAAGTCAAAAGTGCATTATGCAGAAATAAGAGGGAAATTTTGAGTACACAGTGAAGTTCCGGAAAAATATTGCCTAAGTGGCACTAGAGGCAAACACGTGGATTTTTCCCATCTTTTTTAAAAATTATTTTATTATTTTGTGTGTATGGATGTTTTGCCTGTTATCTATGACTGTGCACATGTGTGCAGTGCCCACAGTGATCACAAGTGGGCATCAGATCCTCTAAGGAGGAGTTACAGATGGTTGTGGGCCACCACGTGGGTACTGGGGATTAGATGCAGGTCCTCTGGAAAAGCATCCAGTATTCTTAAATCRCTAAAGCCATCACTTCAGCCCCCAARTGTAGCTTTTAAGACARCCCTCCTGTAAAAATGGGGCTGAGCGATGGCTTGGCAGTTAAAAGCAATTACTGTTCTTGCAGARGACCTGGATTCAGGTTCMCAACCTGTAACTCCAGTTCCAGGGGATCTGACACCCTTTTCTGATTTCCACAGACTCCTGCACTCATGTGGCATACACAGATACACCCAGACACATACACATAATAAAATAAGTAAATGCATTTCTAAATGACTATCTTAGAGGCACGGTTGGGGAAAGAAGCAATGTGGACTGAGGGAGCACAATTTAAAATACATAACTCAGTCAACGAAAAGAGTAGAAACTAAAAGAAACAAAGATGCAGAAACTACAGAGGAAATAAGAGGGAACAAAGGCGGCCAGAGAGCTAAGAGCGGCTCTTGCGGAGGACCCAGGTTCAGCYCCCAGCACCTGCGTGGTGGCGCCCAACACCCACGACCCCAGTCCCAGGGACAGCAGCTCCCTCTTCTGGTCTCTGCGGGMAACAGGCGTGCAGGTACAACATGTACACAGTCTATCAGTTCTGACCCTGCAGATAGCCCAGCCCAATGCAGAAGGAAATCTCACAGCAAGGTAGAGACCAGGGGAGTGCAAACCACTCAGGCATTCCTGACTGTAAGCATTAACACATGCACACCACAGGCAAGTTCTTCCCCGGAATCCATAGCCACCCTCCCCACCACCACCCTTGCTGCTAGAGACTCTATCACAAGACAAGCTAATGTGAGGAACCTGCCACTCTGGCGAGCATGCTGGCTGGTCTTGGCTAGTTCTTCAACTTCAAGACCCACGATGGAAGACTCAAAGAAAGATGGGAGAGACTGAGGTAAGCCGCCATGGTGAACCCAGGTTGTCTGTCACGACAGTGCCACTACACCTCAGCAGCACCACACCAGCAGAGGAGGGGGGGGGAGTAGAAAGAACAAGGGCTTCCCCAAGCCCTGTCACACCCAGAAACATGAGTCGGGTCTCGAACCCTTCCCACTGCTTTGCCCCACTCTAGTGACAACTGTTCCTCACGTACAAGTGAGTGCTRTCAACAGCTCTTTTTTTTTTCAGCTCTGTTCACACACCATTCCCCCCAGGTCATAGCAGACAGGCACCATCTGTAAGGAATCATCAATTTTAATCACAAACCTGGTGGGGAAAAATGTCATCTTTCCCTTCAAATGAAAAATAGATATATTGTGGAAGAGAATAGCASACTCAGGAGAAGTATTTTTAATTTAAAAAAGATTCTGAATAGATGGTCCCCTTCAGAGATTGCCCTACCCTGAGACCTAGAGCTAAGGGAAGTTTAAATGTTTACTTATTTGGGAGGTGTTGAGAGTAGTTCTRAGGGGATCTGTGAGCCCTCATGGGTGATTCTGAGCCTCTGCAAATAGACTGACCTAAGAGGCTCTCCCAGCCATGACCAGGGATGGGCAGACACTCCCAGCGAGCAGTTGGAGGTTGGACGGAGAACTCATCTCGTGTTTCTCTGCTACTGTCTTATGGATGTCAGGGTCCAACCAATAGTTACCGACCCCAGCACAGAACTTTCTTCAGCTCCTTTCTGAGCCTGTAAACAAGCCCCTTAAATTAAATCCAAACCCTACATGTTAGAGATGGAAGACAAAAGGAGTCAAGACTGACAGAGAAAAAGAGAAAGAAAAAAGAAAGAAGGAAAGAAATTAAGGAAGAAAGAAAGAAGAAGAAAAAGAAGGAGAAAAAAAGAAAGAAGRAAGGAAGGAAGAAATGAAAGAAGGAAGAAAAGGAAAGGAAAGGAAAGGAAAGGAAAGGAAAGGAAAGGAAAGGAAAGGAAAGGAAAGGAAAGGAAAGGAAAGGAAAGTCACACTTTACAGTTTAAGGCCCTTTTATTTCTTCCCAGAGGCCCAGCATGTTTTAACTATAGATTGTAAACACAACTCCCTGCTTCTACTGTGACACTAGACCCACTCCTGCAGGGTTTTACTGTGGGGTTTTAGTTCAGGTTTGTCAGAATTCTCTTGGTTTTGTTTTGCTTTTCAGGAGAGAACAGTGGTGGGTTTTTTCTCTACAACCTTTGTGGGAAGGGTTGTTTAGTGTGTGTGTGTGTGTGTGTGTGTGTGTGTGTGTGTGTGTGTGTGTGTGATTTTGATGTTTCAGTTTTGGTTTTTGGTTTTAAGACACAGTTTTGCCTACTATGTAGCCCTGGCTGTCCTTGGAACTCACTCTATAGGCCAAGCTGGCCTCGAACTCAGATCTCTACCTGCCTCTGCATCCCGAGTGCTGGAATTAAAGTCATGTACCACTACACCCTGATACAACCTTTGTTTCAACAAGAGATAGAGGTGTCCCATGTTTTTTTTTTTTTTTTTTTTCAATTTCTTAAATTTCTAAAAGTCCTCCTGGTCTCATGTTGGAAAAAAAGCAGGCAGAAAAGACAACCTGTGAGGACATAATACCATCCTGGCAGGCACTGGCTTCTCTGCATAACCTTGTCCAGATTCTAGTATGGGATCCCGGACGGACGCAAGGGCAGGAGGGAGGGAGCCCTGGGAATGATTAACTCCCGGAGCAGCCCTCAGGCTTTTCACTCCTGCCCTGCAGCTGCCAGGGAGGATTGCGAGGGCAGGAGGCAAGGTGTCATTGTTAGCAGAAAGCCTCCTCCGCYATTAATTGTGTGCAGCTGCCCAGTGACCGCAGTCACCAACCAAGTGCAAGCAGAGTCAAGAGAGGGCCAGTGGCAGCTCCTAGAGCCAGGCAGAGGAAATGCCCTCCTAACCCGAAAGTGTTTCCAATTACAGTGGCTAATTACCAAACCTGCACTGCCTTTAATTGCCACAAACAAAAATCACAGAACAATTAACAAGGAAAGCCCGGCTCTTAACCATCACCTGCAAAGAAAGAAAGGGAGGAAGGAGAGAAAGCCTGAGTTCTGTCCCACCGCACGCGCACACACACACACACACACGCACACGCACACGCACACGCACGTGTGCTTCTCTGCATCTCAGTGGTCCTGAAAGCTCACTTGCTGTGGTCAGCCCAGAGGCTGGAGACTGCTGAGAGAGAGAGAGAGCATCCCTTCAGACCAGCAGAAGCAGCCACCCCTGAGGGAGCGACCAAGAACAATAGCATCGACCCACTCCCCTGGGCTTATCCAGCTCATACGGGTCTTCAGCTCGCTGATGACACTTGCCAGTTTTATCAACATCCCCAAAGTTCCTTTCCATAAGTTATGATTTTTGAGAAAAGCTTAAAAGCAAGTGTTCATAATGACAAAACCCAAACAACGAAACCTGAGGCAAAGGGTTTGCACGGTGCACAATTTATTACACCGTGGGTTGACCTTCCACCCGCTGGAA
>BDUI01005550.1:2565-21169 GCA_002335545.1 Apodemus speciosus
TTCCTGAAGCTTAGCGTAGACTAGGACCTTGCCCTCTCTAGGCAAACTTTTTATACTGAACTATGACCCTCATGTATTGTTGCAGGCTGGCCTCCAAATGTACAACTAACTAGAAAGCTGCTTCTTTTCCTCTTGAGCATTTTACTTTGGTTTGGTTGACTTTGAGTTGCTAAGATTCTAACAGATCCTTTGTTATCTGAGAAAAAGATCAACAAGTTCTTCTCCATTATTTCCAACCACAAAGAGAAAATTCTTTAATAAAACTAAACAGCAGCATTAAAGGGCTCTTTAAAGTGCTGTTACAGGAATATAATTCTAATAAAACCGACCCACTCTTACTTATCTCAGCATGTGTCACACACAAGCAAAGCACCCAGTGGACATCTAGTGAGGAACTGAAAATCAATCAAGAGCACTGGTAAGGCCATGGAGTTGCAGCACACAGAGAAAGAGAGAGCTCTGCCTTTCACTGTAAAGCAACCTGCATCACAGTCTCTCCTCTTCCATCCTGTGGGAAGTCACACAGGAGAATCATGGTGGCTCTAAGCTTTTATCTCCAAGCACAATYGGACTGTCTGCTGGAGCTCAGCTTCTGTTGGCTCTCTTCTACCCAGTCCAAGCATATATTTTCAGTTTGGAAGGACACAGAGAATCCGTGGGAAGGAAGACTCTTGAGAGGGAGTCTGCCAGGGCTCGGCCTGATGAGACAGACAGCTGTGAAAATGGCCAGGTAACATTGCTCAATGGTTGTGATTTCATCTAGAACGTTTAAATGACAGTTTGTCTTTTGTACATATGAGACTTTTAGCATCCTTCACACATGTAAGCCTTTCCTAGAAGGTCTAAGATAATGTTGGCTAGGTGGTGTGTTACCAAAAGAAAAAATGGCGCACCTACATTTTGTACTAGAAGTTTCCTACCATAAGCAACTTAAATGGGGGAAAATTGAACCTGAATGACTGTGCCCAAGATGAACAAMCGAGAAATCGTCTTAAGGCAGGCACGTGGCAACAACACAGTTTCTGTATGTGGGAAGTATGTCTAGACTAACTGCAGATCAGTGCCAGGGAGGTTGGTGAAGGGAAGGCTATTCCAGAGACACATGGGCAAAAGTAGGAGCCCGTGCGTGACACTCCTGTCATCAACAGGGTAGGGAAATAGTGCAGCTGATTTGATGCTCACGCCACAGTGAAACCCCAGGAATGAGTTTGACATAACAACCAACACACAGTAGGCACTCAATCAGTTTTATCAAGTGAAGATAATGTGAATCGTGGAGCAAATCTATATGCTTTATGTTGTAGAGAATTCTTTGAACATACCTCTTCTATTAAAGGCGATAGTGGGCTGTGATTTATTACTCAATTGTGAAAGTCACCATTATTTCCAATAGTGTGACATCAGCAGAGCCTACTCAGGAGACATCTATGACTGCATTGGAGTCCCTTGAGGAGCCACCACAGGGGGATGATTTCTAAATCCCAGGCTGTGATCTATGAAGAGATCTGGCTTGGTGAGTACTAACGGCACTGGCCTGTTATTTAGACTGATGCTTGAAAAGGAAGAAACTAATTAGACAAAAGATGGAGAGTGTGAGGTATCTAAAGCCCTGCTGCTTCTAAGGCCACGCTAGCTTGCCCTAAGGAAGCCTTTCTTGGCCATTCTCTCTAATATATGCTCCGACATGCCAGTCCATTCTGYATTGCTAGAATGACTGTGAGGGGTTAATCTTCTTCCTTCCTAGCCAACATCAGATTCTTCATTTTCCACATTCTTTGTTGCTTAAAAATGTCTGGTAGCTGTTCATTGCTTGCCAGATAGGATCCAAATTCCTTGGTGAGTAACTCATTCTCTGTGATATTCTGTAATAGCCTGATTTTTTTTTTTAACTTTTTACCCATTCTGCATTGGAGGAGGCAGACAACACTTCAAGGGTTCCCTGCATCCTGTCTTCTTCCCTTTCTCTTATGATGCTCCTGCTACCAAGAGTTCATACTCACCTCAAGCCCATCTCTACGGCTGCCTCACATCCAGGTACCTGATAGCCATAAGACAAATGTCTGTTCTTCCTTAGGTTGGCATTTCAAATCCAGAATATATATATATATATAATTTGTCAATAGCAAAATGATCAGGCCACCTATTAAACATTTGCTTCTCAAGACTAGATCTGGATTTATTCTTTTTAATGCACTTTATTGCATTTGGTGCAGTAGGACAGTAGAGAAGGGTAGTAGATAGAAAAATAATTAGCATATCAGGTGATGAGAATGTTTGGGATTAAGGAAGTGGTGGGTGCATAATACCACGAACACTGTGTTTCCCCTTTTATATCATTTTATGTTACCGAATTTTAACTTCCTAAGAATCTTCTCAGAGAAGAAGTTAGTGATTAAATGAATTCTTACATATTCTTCAGGTTTATCTGCCAAATTGGAATTATGTCTTTCTCTTTAACTTCTTGCACTGGGCAGGAGAGAGCAAGCTGTCATGTGGCTGCATTTCTGTTTAAAGGCATCCTTGGACTCTGACTTCCCCAGTTTCCCCCCCTCTGATGAGAGCCCCCACTATAATGAGAGCCCCCTTGCAGGGTGGGAATTCTTGTGCCCCTCGAAGCCTTGGGTCACATGGAAATCACGGGAATTACTCTTTATGTTCTCCTATCTCCAATCTGGAAAACAAACAAGGAAGAAGGAGTTTGTTGGCCTCTCTCTATCTCTGTCTTCTGATTCTGTAGGGGAGCTAATCCGAATCCACTGTGAGTTGTAAATAAATGCCCATTACAGATGCTCCCCAGCCACCGATGCCTGTGAGCTTTGCAATTTACCGTAGAAGACAATTTAAAATGGCATTTAAACGTAATATTTAATAGGGTTTAAACTGTGATTGTGAACAGAGTCATTATACCTCCCATGACCCTCCAGCTACCATGAATGATCAGCCTTTGAATATGGATGGAACGGATGAACCCTTGGGCTACGCAGGCAAGCCTCGTTCTTTTCCCTTGCATTCTGCAAAAATGTCACCAGCTTTATCTTCCCCAAACACTCCCTGACTCAGAAACATTACTAGCTATTTATTATTTGTTCAGACAAGGCTGAACCTCCTATGTCAGTGTCGTTAACCTTGCACAAGTATTTGAATTCGCTGGTGAGTATTTTGCTCACGAAAGCTTAGGCTCTTTGAATTGAAAGTGCCAGACAGTGAGAGGTGGTTACTGGCACTCTGGTTAAACCTCTTTATTTAATTGTAATGTGCAACTAGAGTCAAGATCCACCCTCTCGGAGGACATTTCTAGAAATCTGGAYAGAAAACGGCAGGGACAGATGTGTAACATATGGAAAAAGAAGGCGAAGACGGAGCCATTCGAGGTGCTGATGCCGTAGGAAGGAGGAAGATGCGGTTTCTACTCCCTAAGTAGAAATGGGAAATGAGCCCCACAGTGAACCATTGCTGGCTACAGGCACTTACTCAGCCCCTCCTGGGGCTTTTCTATCAGGTTCTGGCAGGGCTGCAAGTGTCACAGTGGTGTCTTGTTAAGTCGCTGCTTGCTGGGATTCTGTGCCCCAACTCTGCCTCCTAAGGGATAAGAACTCGACAGGCAGACTTTTATTGGCTTATAATTTTCTCCTAGTGCAAATACGAAGAGGAAGACAGAGTCTTGTATGTTAAGGCTATTCACAGACTGCCCCTCCCCCCGAAAGAAAAGATAAATTGTCACAATTTATGTCGTAAGTGCCAGCAGTTTTGTTCCAATGTGAAACGGACTCCTGCAAGGGAAAAATGTTTCCACTGAGAGTGGGCAGAGTCCGCTGCCACCCCTAACTCGCTTTAGGAGGTTTTGGCATCTAGGTTTGGCCACAAGACCTGGGGTGGCTTTATCAAAGCACTTTATGACTGTGCTTTTGAAAACTGTTTTTCTCTAGTCATCATTATGAGGTAATGGATTAGGTAATGTCTTGAGCAATAGCCAGAAGGCTAAAATGTCAGCTTTACGCTCACGTACCTGAGAATAACAGTGTTGGTTATTATTTTTAAACTACAGCATCGTTTGAATGCCTCATAAAGAAAAATTAATAGTGACAACTGCGTCTCTGTCTTAAACATAGCTGTATTGGGGGAAAAGCCTAGGTTACTCACTAACACTTGTGAGGACTCCTTGCTTTCTCACCCCATCCCCCATGCACCTTCATCTCAGCCCTCAGAGCAAAGTTCAAATTACCCAGGTCTCTCTAAAACCCACAGGTAAGTTCCAATCACACTTATTTTCAGACTCCAAATTTAATCTCAAGGACTGTCATAAAAGGCATTATAAATGACAACAAGAAATGGAATGTCTGAACGTAATTCAAAACTTAGCACTCACACTGGAACGACGCTGATGTTTTGAAATCTCAAAATCCAAATAAAGGATGTTAGTTACAAGGGCTAAATATGTATACATTGCAGTCCAGGGGAGAATTTAGGATGTCTGCCAAGGTGAAGTTTTTTTTTTTTTTTTTAAACTCATCAAGTTCTTTACCAATGAGTCATCCTTTAGCCAGAGTGAAGGCCAGTGGAGATTTTCAAAATCTCTAATTTAGTTTAGTGGTACAGCTAATGTGTTCCTGCTGGCTTTTGCTCCCTCCAGTCTGTCTTTAAAAAGATTTATTTATTCATTTTCCATATATGTGTTCTTTGCTTGCCTGTCTATGTGTGCCAAACATACATGCAATGCCCAAAGATGTAAGAAGAGGAATCACACCCCTGGGAACTAGGGTTACAGACTATTGTTAGCCACCATGTGGGTACCCAGAGCTAAACAAGAATCCTCTGGAGGAGCAGCCTGTGCTCTTAACCAATGAACCCTCTCAACAGCCCCTCACCCCAGTTGTTAAAGACTGCATCTCTATTGGCAGCACACATGCCTTGACCTAGCCATGAAAACAGCTAACCTTCTGTTTTTGCCAGTTGTGTTTTATATGAAATGATGCACTTAGACTGGAGAGTCTTACAGGCTGATCACCACTCTATGCAAGACCAAAAGACATAACAAATACAATTTGGCAGCAAAGACCATTGGAAAATAGCCAACCGCAGTATTAAGAGCACGGACTAACATTCAGTTTATCTCATCTCAGAATTCCAAGAAACAACAAAACCTAAAGACAAAGACCTGCCTTAGGAAGTGAGGGTGCCCAGAATGAAATGAAAAACAAACAAACAAACAAACAAACAAACCCAACAAACATGGAAATTATATACATATCCATCCACTTATATCTTCCTAGTTTTTATTATATGTGTCTTCAATGCAGACTGAATTATTTTATTTTATATTTAATGAGTCATATCCAGAAATCACCCTTATAAGAAAAACTGTGACTTCAAAGGCAATTTGGTTATTTCTTCAGACCAAACTCAGCATTTAAAGCTAAACATTATTAATCAATAAAATACGAATTAGGTATATTCCATCAGCAAACCATATTCTATTTATTAATAAATATGAAATAACATCTGGAGTTGTTGATGCTGAGGGACCAATCTCTAACTGAAGAGACATATACCTTTCTCTGTACGATATATTCAGACCTTCAAAGAAGAACTGCGATCATGTTCTTCACTACAAAGACCAACTTACTTTCATAGATATCCTTCTGATAAAAAGTCATAAGCTAGATTGTATTCGCTTTCCTCTACTATGTACATGCACCCACACATACAAACACACATAAATACATGCATACATATATTATATAATTATATATACACATACGATATATTACATATATTTGACATGAAATATGGTCATATACACATATGTGTGTTTACATTTGATATGTATGTATAGAATTGATATAAAGTAAGTACAAATGTCCTGTCATCTCTTTGTCATGCTTTGTTGACGATCAAGGCCATGTTCAGTTTGTCTTTTGACATTATGTACTGATGGTAATATAAGGTATATTAGTAGGATCCTGCAAGAGTATTCATTTTAACTAAATTACTAGCACAAGAATGTCCTTTGGGACATGGTTTTAGGACAACAAGAGTTCTCTAATGAAGATTATTTTGGCATTACTGATTCTTGGTAAGGTTCCTAAAAGACTATAATGACTATAATGATATGACAATAACTACCCAACTAAATATGCTTCTGTCTTCCACAGAAGTATGATAAATTATGTGATATTATGTAGTTTTACTAATACAATTGCATATTCTGAGGTCCAAAGATGGAAAAAGATGTTCATTTACTTTTATCCCCAATGTGCTTAAAAGGAAATACCTCTTAGATTTTGTTTAATATGAGAATGTAATGTGCTCAGAGATCAGCTGACAAATTTAAAAAACAAAACAAAACAGGAGCAGTTGACAGCTGAGAAGGTTCAGTAGGGGAGGACCAGATCCCTTCTGGTCACCTCACTAGAAGCTCTGAGGAGCTCACAGTGGGGGACCAAAATGCCCTCTGCATTGTCTGAGGCTTTGCAAGCTTTGAGGCAAACGGATGCAGGTGTAACATAATAACAATATCTTTTGTTTACGTGGCATAATACACTTTGTTTCCCATTGCAGTTCTTTTAAATGCATAGAAAAGAACATTGTCCCGGTGTTATAGAAAAGAAAACAACCTTGGTAAGATTTGGTAGCACTGAAGTTTCTACAGGAGACTCGGCTACAGTGGAACAAACCTACTATCAGGTCTCCCATGGGACACAGTGGATGCAGGTGGTTTTGGACTAGCCATCTCTTGGCAGTGGGATTCTTTGGGAGGCATTTTCAGCAACAAAATCAAATATATGACACATATAATTGCTCTGGGCATGAAATAGTGTGTAAAAACGGCCCTGTTAGCAGCATAGTAACCCAAGAGGTGGTGTCTTGTTACACTTCTTCCTCTCCACTCAGTAGCTATCATATCTCAGAAGCATCCCCTGATGGATGCTATCCACAGTTTAGAAAATTCCCAAACCCTAAAAATCAAATATTTCCGAATACATTTAGCAGGCCTATTTATCACCTTGTCTTTCATTCTTTAGTAAGAGCACTCATTCTTTGGTCAGCAGAAAGATCAGTATCTGCAAGGTCATGAGAATTACAAGATCATGAGTTGCCACTGGTAACTGTGGGGGCACTCTATTGTTAGTACTGTTGCATGTTATCCCCCAATAATCCACTGGGATCTGACCCACTCAGCTGAGATGCTAGGCGGTGGTGGGCAGACAAAGTTCTGAGTAGGGATTGTATGGATGTAAGAGCCTAGGTGGTACTAGGGTCAGCAATATGGCACTGTTTGCAGACGCTTTGAATTTCTGGTCCTGACTTACAGTGAGCTAATACTGCCCTCTGAAAACCTCTATTTAGAGCCAAAGTTCTAAGTGCTTGAAAAAACCACATTGAGAAATGGAAGAGCAAAGACAACAGGCAATGCAGATTCAGGTCTGAGTGTGTGATGCGCCATTTCCCTTGTTATTTGTTAGCATTACTGGGCTATTGCTATTAGCAGAACTCTTCAGCATTGGGTTGTCTGTGAAATTTTTCTTGAAATAATTGATTTGCTGTTGTTATGGTTAATTAAAATAGTGAGGGTAGTTATTTGCTTTTTCCTAATCTCAGTCTGGATCTGTGCCATTTTTAAAATGTCCAGAAAGCTTTGTTAGTTTAATTTGAATATTATTCTACCAAGTTGTTGTTTTTCTTTAAAAGAAAAAAAACCTCTTTTAATAATATATGAGATTTATAATGCAAGCACCTTATGGTTTTCAGGAAACAGATCTAAACGCCCTTGCATGATAAAAGGTCCCTATCGCACGTTGGCTCAGTCTGTTTCTCAAACCTGAAGTCTATGACATTTATTTGATGGTGGGCTCTACTGTGTGCAGGACTTCCAGGCACGTACCCCATTGAGGCTGTACTACACCCTGGTCCACAGGTAGGAGCACGTGATGACAGCATGAGTTTGGAATGATTAAGTCACGCAGAATCTCAAGTAGATCTGGACTCACAAAGTTCTTTTTTGAGATCTGATCACCACATTCATAGCCGCCCAAGAGGAGGACACAGGTTCCCTCCAGTGTTTAGACTACTGGCCGCTCCACAGCAGCCTTTCCCAGCCCAGAAGGAGCCTCCCCAGCAAGTGCCCTAGGCCACTTGGTCCTTCTTAGTAGAAGAGCTGGTGCTTCAGAGGGGATGCTCTGGAGATCCTGGCTTGGCTCTACAAGACAGAGGGGAAATGGGTAGGACAGATAATCACAACATAATGTAAACCTCACCAACGTGGAGCCAAGGAAACCAATGCCAGACAATGGAAAGAAGTAAATTAGGCTGACATAGTTTATGTTAGAAAATGTTATGTGCCCTCTTGGTATAGAAAGAAATTTTAAGAGCAAAATTGTTCAAACCATAGGAAAATTTAGTACGTTAAAATCAACTGTTGTAGAAGGAAAGATACCAAAAATAATGTGACATCAGTTTTGTAAAAACTGGAAAACTACATATTAAATTTACTGAGCCTATATTACTTATACATATAAGAGCTATAATATATAAAAAGGTATATATGCCTATATATTGAATATATGGAGAGATTCTATTTTTCTATGTGTTTGTATATATGGAGGGATTCTGTAGTACTATCATAGACTATGACCTTAAAAAATGCATGCCAAATTTAGAAACGACTTGGATTTCCTCTGGGAACACAGTAAGGGAAATTAGGGGATCTTTCTAACCTCTCTGTTGTATCTTATTTCTTTAATATTTTGTTTATTTCTTTAAAAACGGCAGGCATGTTATCAATCAATGGGTTTGCTCGGTAGACACATGGGTATTTGATATTCTAATAGATGCTTATGTTGTAAAGATACTCTAATAACATGTAATGTAAAAATATTCCACCCTTTGGTAATGCCTCCAGTTCCTGAATGGGAAAACACTAGGACTAATTAGGAAACCCGAGTCTCCAGGAGTTTTTCATCTTCTGCAACATACATCAAAAGCTAATTCTCCATGTCCTCATTCATGTCCCTAAATTTTACCTAAGAGGCATAATGGAGAAGAGATTATTACTGGTGGGCTTAACGCTCTCTCGTCTCAGTCTCTCTCTGCTTTTAGACCGACAAAGGCCATTTCCCACAGCTGTTGCCCATGCTTCTATAATATATGCTTTGTTTCACTTCCTGTCCCAACATCCACATCCTGGAAGTCCGGAGAGGTTCGTTTGCTGGGTCCTGGGATGAGCTGGGGCAAAGCCATAGTGGACAACTGTTCCTGACTTGGCTCTGACAGCTGCTGCTCCTGTTGTTGGAGAATGTGCACTTCAGCATCAGGGTCCCACTCCCTGCTGCTAAACAGCTCTTTCAGTCTTTTAATAGATTCTTTGGGGGAGGAGGAAGTGGAGGCTGAAGTTCTCTCTATTCACTTGTATGTCAGGCTTAGTCAGATTGGCATCTGGCACCATGCCTACTGTTTAGACAGATGGCATTGTTTTCTGTTACACACACACACACACACACACACACACACACACACACACACACACACTCCTGAGCCCGAGCCATATGTCCGTATGACTCAAGATGTATTGCACTGGGCAATATTTATTGTATTTAATCTCACAATGAGGCTAAACTGAAAATGAAAATCCTTAGCCATTTGTATCAGGAGATCAAATGAGGCTCAGGTTTTATTTCAAGATGGCGGGGGTAAGGATGCAGGAAATGACACTGTGTTCAATGGTACATACCATTATCTTAAATGAAGAAAGTATAAAGATGGTAGCAAGGTGGGTTTGGAAAGGTCTCTCATATACAGAGATATGAGAAGCTTTCCAGAGGAGCCTTTGTAGAATACTGAGGTACTTAAACTATTCTGAATTTATAGATAGAGGTGAAGACTTCTTTCTTCTTTGACCCTTGTGTGACTGGTTCATTTTGAAACTAAATGCTTCAAACTCACTGAGACTAGACCTCTCACACTCTAGGCCCAGACTGTGGAGGACAGCAAACTATGTCTTCACAGGCCAACTCCAGCCAGCCTAAGCATTTTGTAAACAAGGGTTTATTGGAATCCACCGGTGCCTACTTTACAAATTGTCTACGGCTGCTTCCCCACTGCAGGGGGAACACTTAATAGTGCTGACAGAGACCATATGGTCCCAAACCCCCAAATATTTACCATATGGCCCTTTGCCAAAAATATGTGCCAATTATGAATAATACAATTTTGTGTCCTGKAAGACTGACTGAGTTATACATTATTTCTGAGAAATAGCCAATCAAAAAATACATTCATATCCAATTAGTACCAGGCTTGTACCATGTGACCAGCAAAACCACAGGAAGGATGTATCTATCTTATTTTTTTAATTTTGCAAAATTTAATAAATGATCTTAATAAATTAGTCTCCTGGTAGGTTGTTTTTCCTTGCTTAAACAAATAATTAAGTTTACCTAAGAAGATCTGTGTGTGAGTGTGAGTGTGTGTGAGAGAGAGTATGTTGTGTGTGTGTGTGTGTGTGTGTGTGTGTGTCTGTGTCTGTGTCTGTGTCTGTGTCTGTGATTCTGTATGTATATGTGTGTATGTGTTATTTGTTGTACTTGACTGACAGTCTCTGGAAGTGACACCACTTGAAGAACTCACTTAACTTTTGGGGGTTTAGTTTGACTCTGCTAATGAGGAGTTCAATCTAAATAACAAGAAAACCAATGCCCTAGTTCATAAAGCACTTTCAGAAATATCACTAATCTACCCTGTTAGTTCAAGGTTTTAGATGGGTTTCTCCCCAATACAGTTCACTGGCATTCAAAGGCTATAACTACACTATAGCTTGTAAGCGTCTCTGTGTTTTGTTTTGTTCTGTTTATAACAGAGGTTTTACTCGAGCAAGTGTATTCTGAGGTTTGGGTTTTCTTGTTTTCCAGTGTTGACTTATGCCTATCACTCCCTTCTTCTCTTTATATATTCTTTCTGTGTGGCCAGTCATGGCTACTCAAGCAGTTGTTCTAATACTGAAGAAAGCAAAGTGCCCCAGTAAAAGTTATCAAAATGTCACACACTAGGGTCTCAGCAGTTAAGAGCATGCATGGTTGTTCTTCCAGAGGATGGAGTTCAATTTCCAGTACCCACGTGGCAGCTCACAACTGTCTGTAACTCAGATTCCAGGAGTCTGGCACCCTCACACAGACATACATGCAGGCAAAACACCATGCACATAAAATCAAAATCAATTAAAAAAAGTCACAAGCCTCGGAATTCCAGCATCTCAGAATCACAACTGGACTGTGAAGACTCTTCCTGGCCAGGCAGAAGCTGCTGAGTGTCGGGTGCACTCCTGCTCTCCCCCTGGTGATACTCCGTTAGAGTACCGTGGTGTGTCTTATATATCTGAGATCCTCTCTTTACCAGGCAGTTGTGTCAATCCTGCTAAATTGAAACAATCCTTATGGTAGAACCTCAGACTCTGGTCTTCATTTGCACGTCCTTCTGAATAGAAGGGATCTCCTGTGCGTTGTATAGTGACTATGTGGATGTAGTTTTCTGGATTACAGTGTGTTTGGAAATGAGGCTGTGGGGTGCATGAATGTATAACGGGCTAAAGTGGTGAATGGGATATGAAGCAGTTGATATGCAGTCTGTTAAAAGCTTTTCAACTTGGCAAATGTTTTCTCCAAAGCCCAAGTGCATGGTCTGGTTTGGATTTCCTCCCCCACATTCTCAGCTGGTTGTGTTTGCTCTTCCGTGGGTGTCTACCTGGGTGGTTGGGCAATGGTTGCCATGATAATCTTCTGGAATAGTGGTATAGTAAGAAAACAATACCAACTTCTATCTAGTTTCTTATCTAGGAACATCCTGGGAGCTGATCAAATCATCTAATCCCCTAAACTCGAATTTTGAATGTAATTCTGATATTTCAGATGTATAGGAACTGAACACTGGGAGCTTAATGAGGTGCTGTCTTAGATTAAAAATAAGAATTAATATATAGCAAAGTAATTTTTATAATATCTCTTCCAATGGATTGATTTTATCTTATACTCCCAAATAGAGCAATGTTGCCCTTGAATTAGAAAATGAAATAACTGTATCAGGCTCCTGTCAGCAAGTACTTATTGGTATACACAATAGTGTCTGGGTTTGGTAACTGTGTATGGGATGGATCCCCAGGTGGGGCAGTGTCTGGATGGACTTTCCTTCAGTCTCTGATCCACACTTTGTCTCTGTATCTCCTCCTGTAGGTGTTTTGTTTCCCCTTCTAAGAAGGACCAGAGTATCCATACTTTGGTCTTACTTCTTCTTGAGCTTCATTTGGACTGTGAATTGTATCTTGGGTATTCTGAGCTTCTGGGCTAATATACACTTATCAGTGAGTGCATACCATGTGTGTTCTTTTGTGACTGGGTTACCTCACTCAGGATGATATTTTCTAGTTCCATCCATTTGCCTAAGGAATTCATGAATTCATTGTTTTTAATAGCTGAGTAGTATTCCATTGTGTAATTTTCTATATCAATTCCTCTGTTGTGGATGCCAATAAGTGCTTGCTGAGAGGAGCCTGATATATCTATCTCCTGAGAGGCTCTGCCAGTGCATGACAAATACAGAGGGGGATGCTTTCAGCCAACCATTGAACTGAGCACAGGGTCCCCAATGGAGGGGCTAGAGAAAGGACCCAAGGAGCTGAAGGGGTTTGCAGTGCCATATGGGGAACAACAATATGAGCTACCCAGTAGCCCCTGAGCTCCCAGGGACTAAACTACCAACCATGGGTACACATGGAAGGACCCATAGCTTCAACTGCATATACAGCAGAGGATGGCCTTGTTGATCATCAAAGGGTGGAGAGGCCCTTGGTCCTGAGAAGGCTCAATGCCTCAGGGTATGGGAATGCCAGAACAGGGAAGCGGGAGTGGGTGGATTGGTGAGCAGGGGGAGGGGGTATGGGTTAGGAGATTTTCTGGGTAGGGAACCAGGAAACAGGACAACATTTGAAATGTACATAAAGAATATATGTAATTAAAAATATAATCACATGTTGAGGTTGTTCTGGAGGTCTTAAGAGGAATAGAAATAGGACTGAAAGATTTTCAGGGTGTAACCTTCCATAGGTACCACTGAAGTGGTTTTGTAAACATTTATTTAGGGATACTGGAAGATCGATTTGCTAGAACTCAAACAATACTGTGGTTTGGCCCTTTGCTTTCCTAAAGCCTTAGCATATTGAGGCTTGCTGTGTCTTCCATCTGGAGTTTGCAAAGCCAAGAAAACAAGAAAAGCCTCAGGTTAGATCGTTTCTGAGAATTTTTTCCAGCCCTTGTTTTTTTATATATGTGTGTTCGATAACAGTGTTGCAACACTGCAAAGTCCATTTCCTCTGCAAGAATTCTGCCCTGCATCAGTAAGCAACTTGTATATCCAAGGGAAAACCTAAAATTGAAAGAGCATTATCCCAAAGGTAGAGCAAGCGTCTTTCCTTTTCTGTCAATATCTTCTTCTCAACTTGCCCTGGTGGCTCTTGTTTCTAGTTGGGTGCTGACACCTTCACAACATCTGAAAGCTATAACCACGAATGTAGAATACACTCAGCTTTGACTCTGACCCTTCCCGCATCTCTGTACACTCACCCCTACTACAAGGAAAAGTTGATGTCAGCTGCTTGGTTTTCTGGGGGAGCAGATGGTTTAGAACCTGTGTTTGTGAGGAGGCTAGGCAGGAGTGCCTGTGGGTTGAGGCTCTATGCTGTTGGCTCAAGCTTCTTTATCCCTTTGAACTTTACTTACAAAGCAGAAATTTATCAGAAAGTKATTGACAATCTCAAGATTTTGAAAGAGTATTACAATCTAATTGTGGGACTGGTCTGACCCTGTGGCCCCATGGAAGTGCACATAAGCGTGACCCCAGCTTCCATGTCTGCATATGTTATACGTGAATTGGCTCTAGACATCTTGAGACCACAGGGGAGACATAACAGCCTTACAGAAGAAAGAAAGAATGAATGAAAGAAAGAAAGAAAGAAAGAAAGAAAGAAAGAAAGAAAGAAAGAGGGGGAAGGAGGGAGGAAAGGAAGAACGAAGAATGAAAGAAAGAAAGAAAGAAAGAAAGAAAGAAAGAAAGAAAGAAAGAAAGAAAGAAAGAAAGAAAGAGGGGGGAAGGAGGGAGGAAAGGAAGAACGAAGAAGGAAGGAAGAAAGAAAGGAAGGGAAGAAGGAAGGAAGGAAAGAAGGAAGGAAGGAAGGAAGGAAGGAAGGAAGAATAAAACACCTGTACCTTTACTATTAAGCTACTAAACTGTCCAACCTTGTAAATGGCCTAGACTCAAGAATTCTTGTTGCAGGAAGGAAGAGACTCCTTGTTTTAAAAACCACTTTATCCTGTGTGTTTTATTAGTCACAACTGAAAACATTCCAACAAATAGGGGAAAACATACCCACAAAGGTTCCACACAAAGGGAGAAAGCCAGAGGAGTTTTGCTCTTATATGCAAATTTGTGGTGAGTCACATAAAGGATGTGGTTGCTGTTTTTCTCTGGACACTGCTGGAAGTGAGAGGGCCACTGTGGTCTTTGGAACAGCAGAAGACAGTGCTGTCACTTCCCACCCCCTCACATTCTTCCACCCTCAGATGACTTATCAACCCAAGCAGGGTGAAAGCAAGCAAACGGCAACACAGAGCTGCGATGCAACACTCAAGTTGAGTGAAAAGAGGTCGCCTTGAGCTTCATGGAGAGATTGAGACAAAATTACAATGGGGCGCTGTGGTTTGAAGGTGCTTCCAAAGTTCATGTGTTGGAAATTCGTTCTCCTCAGTGAATCAAGGTTGAGATGTAATCTTTGAAAATAGAGGGCCCAATCCTAGAGAATGGATTAGTTTTAATATCATTAGACTGTGTTAGCTAGCTACCTCAGAAATGATTGCCCAGTGAGAGGACTGGGTTGAGGTGTAGGTCAGTGGTTGCGCACTTGTCTAGCATGTGTAATGAACTGTATCTGAGTTCTTCCACCAAAAAGAAGGATGAACTCTCTGTCTTTCTTTCTCATGAGTTATTTTTCACCATGTTAAGGTTCAACAAGAAGACGCATCAGATATAGACCCTTAATTGTGAGCTTCAAAGTCCCTAGACAAACTTCTATTGCAGCTGAATCACTGAATTTGTATTCCATTAATGGTATTTGCAGCTTCCTCAATAATATAATTCTTAAAAATGCATCTCATTTTTATTTATATGTGCCTGTTTCCCTTTTTGTCTCTGTCTCTGTCCCACTGTGTGTGTGGTGTTTGAGAGAGAGAGAGAGAGAGAGAGAGAGAGAGAGAGAGAGAGAGAGAAAGAGAGAGAGAGAGACCATACCCATAAAAGCCAGAGGGGATGTTGGATTTCCTGATCCCATAGGAGAACAGAAAGTGCTCTTACCGACTATTCAATCTCTCCAGCCTAATAACACTCTTCTCTAACTTGTAGAAATCTATTAGGCAGATATTTAGGGTTTTGTTCTCAGACATTCTTGCCTATGGAGTTGTGAAGCTAAGCACTAAAGTGAAAGTACCATTTTCAAATAGTAGTGCCTAATTTGTCCCTGAATTTCCTTCTAATACCAGAGATTTTAATGATTTTCCAATGTCCAATTCTGTCTTCCTGATCTACAGTTCCTGAGACAGTGACCTTATAGAATTTGAAGATGTACCGAATCCATAAAACTCTATGATGAATGACAGGGTTTCTCCTCTGGACAATACATCTTTGAGGGAAAAAGGTAAGTGAAAAGTGTGGAAGAAAATGCTTTGAAGGATGATCTGGAGGGGTGCCATCCTCCGTAGGATGCCTGCAACTGTGTAGCCATGGTAACCTCATCCTCCACCTGAATGAGTGGAAAGTATTCCTCTGAGGCTTCTGTTTTATCCTTCTCATGAACAATAGGCATTAAGCATATGACTCAGATCTAGAAGCCTACCTAGATATTTGTAAAGTGAAGTTCATGTTCTACTCTTTTAGGTTGTTCTAGATTGAATACTATTTCTCCAAATTCAAGTCATCCCGGAGTCTCAAAAGGTGATCTTATTTAGAAATAAGTGTAATTAGTTAAGATGAGGTCATGCAGGATTCAAGTGGGCTGTGAATCCAGGGAGTGATGACATTAAAAAAGGACATAAAGACATACTGGAAAGGAAGCCACATGAAGACTGAAGTAGAGTCAAGCCTCCAGCAACTCAAACAGGCAGGAAGGGAGTCATGCCTGAAAGGATGAAAAATACAAATACAGCTCTAACTCCAGCCACCCAGGAGCCCTAAACACCTCAAATTCGAGCCCCTGCTCTTTGTTAGAAACTAGGTGAAAGGTCACATTCCTTGAGCCTGCTCTCTGTATGGAACTAGGGGAAAGGGCCTGAGTATGTGATCCTGGCCCCTTAACAGGAAATGGGAATGTGATCCTGACCCCATAAGGGGAAATGAGCTAATTAGTTGCTATCTGGCTTCTATAGGAAACTGATTGGTCCTCGGAGCGCAGGCTTGGATAATTTAAACTGATTGGCTTAGAAGCTATGAGGTGGTACATATCAATTGGCTCGCACTGTGCGGGCTCTCGATGTTAAGGAATGATTGGTTTGCGATACACGGGTTTACACGGGTTTTATTGTAAACCTATAACAGCTGTCCGATTCTGCACTCCGCATCCACAGTTCTCTACTCCTGTGTGGTGCACGACTGTGAACCCCAGAGCCTCTGGAATAAAAGTCTTCTTGCTGTTGCATCAAGACCATTTCTTGCGAGTGATTTGGGTGTCGCCTTCTGAGGCGTGGGGTGCCGGGGCACCCTCGTTTTTTTTTTCAGTCTTACAATGCCTAGAAACTTGACTCTACCATACCTTTTATTTTAGGGTTGACCTTCAGAAATGTGAGAGACTATATTTCTTACTGTGGTCTCAGAAGTAACATACAGGTTATTATTATTAAGTCATCTGGTAACAACAGGGCTTAAGACCTGATATCTGTTTGGGCCCTAAATAATAAAAGGGAATAATGCAGGAGGGGTTTCCTTAACAAAATACTTGATTAATATGGTGGCCAGTGAGCCAGGTTTACCTCTGTCAGGAGCCCCTGTGGAAAGAAGACTTTCAAACTCAAAGCTGCTCTCCTTGCCTCTCCACACACACACCCCTCTGGGTTTCTCCCTCACCTGCCTTTTCATCACAACTCTCTGCCAAAATCTGATGACACGGTCTTCCTGTTTGAACTGGTGAGGATTTGCAGTGACATCAGACAAAGCAGAAACTGCTGGAAGTTTCCTCCATGCTAGATTAGCAGCACATGAGTGAATGAAGCTCATACATTATTCAGAGAGGAAAAAAATGTGTGGGCTTTGAGTGAACTTTGGAGGAATCGGAAGCTATTCCCTGAGGAGAGTGCCCCATTGTTCTGCCTCATAGCACACACAGAGAGCAAGTGGCATTCCTTACAGCAGAGCTAATGGAGCACACCCAGACACTGGTGAACTGGCCAGCAAAAGTCTACTGTGAGCTCTGAAATCCTACAATCCACAAAAGGCAGCTACTACAGTCCTCCTGAAACTGCACACCACACTTTCCTACCTAGTGTATTTGAGAAAATCTATTGATGGAATATCTCATTTGATACTCCTGCCAATGCTTACAACACTCATTTACATAGAATTTAGGGTATTTTCACCCCTGCCATCCAGTTAGCTTATATTTTCCTCAGGCTAAATAAATTAACAATAGAGAGAGGAATAGCAGGTATAAGTGACCTAGCCAGAGAAATGTCAGGGGCCTCTAATTAGAGAGGGGATGGGAAATAAATACAGAAGGAATGCAAACATTTAAAAAACAAGTCATAATAAATCATAATGTTACCTATCTAAATATTAAAACCTTATAATATGTGTACATCTGTGTATTAACATACATATATAATTTAAATGATAGTTTTGTCATCTGCCCTGCCAAAGCTCCCTCCAAGAGCCAAAGAYCATCTAAAAAAACCTCAACACAAAGCATGAGAAGCTCTTTTGAGTTTTGGTCAATGTCCAAGAGACTCCCTAAATACTGCAGATTATTGCTAGTTCTCTTGGTTACCTCCTAGAGGTGGACAGTAAGTCTCTATTGCTGCAAACACCATGCWYTTCATACATTTGGCCCAGAGRACTCTGAGTTGAAACTAACCAGAATGTCTCCTCCCCAAGAACATTTAAGGTATTTCCCTTAAATGTTTTCATGATAACAGAGAGTATCATACGTGCTTCCAAAGGAAGGAGGCAAGCAAGAGTTCTACCCAGCTATAACACCTAAGAACCACAACAATGACCCACATGGAAAAATAACTGTAAGAGYGCAGTASWGGCACACTACCTTGGCAGTAACCAACAGTTMTCTAATTGGACTTAAGACCTGCCCAGCAASAGGGAGACCTTGCCTGATACTGGAAACCAAGCTAATTTCTCAGTGCCAGTAAAGTCACAGTTAGTGGAGGTGAATCTYCAACCTCTAGTTTACTTAGCCTGCATAATCCCTAACTACACTCTAAACATTTCTCCTCATATCGGTAGGTAAGGCTATCCTTCATGCCTCATCAAGAGAACTTCTCTTTGCAACAGACTGAGACCAATTACAAAAAAA
>BDUI01005550.1:54310-77303 GCA_002335545.1 Apodemus speciosus
ATCTCATTATTTTTTATATTTAACTTAGCATGCTTTTGTGAAAGCAGAAACCTCTGTTCACACAGTGAAGTCACTACAATTCATTGCATACAATAGTTCAAAGCTGACAGAGGAGTGTTTGTTGGCATCATGTGTTGTAATGACWTGTATGATAAAATGTGCACTTGTGTCTTCAGGATCAAGTCTGTGAGACAGGTGAGTGATGCCAGGAACATCTTGCCTTCATTGTGTATTTGGTTTTGAAGAGGTCAGTTCAGGACCTTTGGAAAATTCCACMACACCCCTCCTTTCCAGAAGGGAGAGGATTAACATTCCTCAGACCACAGGGTGGGAGGGCCATGACCATCAGCCACCTGCGGGTAGGGGAGGCACAGAGCATGTAAACACATTCCACAGGACCCATTGGCCACCTACAGACAAGGGAAGTCATTGCCACCTCATTCCCTAAAGACCAATCAGTTTAAAAGCCTCGCTGTTCTTCCAATCACATTGTGCCTAGTGACTGCTGCTCTGAAAACTGTATAGAAACTGACCAAATGGTCCCTGCAGAGTCACCACTTCCCCTTTGGGCGTAGGATGACCCCAAYGAGTTGGAACAATAAATCCCTTTTGCTTTTGAATTGATTCCGGGCTCTGTGTTGTTCACTCAGGGGATCTCTGGTAAGACAGAGTCTTACAGTTTTTAATTAATTATTGGTCATTGCACATTAGAAACATTAAGTGTTGTCATAGTATCACAACTGTCCACAACTGCTTCATGACACTGGTTTTAAGAAGAAGCACCCTACACAATGACAGGTGTATAGCATATAGGAGTGTAGACACAAGGACCAGACTGCCTTCCAGTGGATCCCAACTCTTGCAAATGCCCACACTGCCTTAGTCTCCACACCTATGAGATGAAGATATGAATAATAGCTTCCTCAGAGACTTGCTGTGAAGACTAAATAGTGTGCCCACAATAAGTGAGCAAGAGGGTGTTGTTCACACAATAAACTGTAACCTACTGTAGCTATAATTGTTATGATTTGGAAAACAGCTGTTTTTTTTATTGTCACACACGATACAGCATTGTTCTGCACTGCCATACAGTTTTTAAATAAGTCTGATCTCTCCACCGTCTGAATCAACCAGTAAAGATAAACTGTAGATGCTCAAACCTGTAGCTGTCCAGCAGCCATGGATGAACTGGGTACCTGAAAGGGAGACTGGAAATGAAAAAGGATGAGGGGGATGGAGAGAAGAATGAAGCCAAGACAAAGGTTTCTGATCAAGGCTCAAAGTTTAATATTTAGCACTATATTTACATATGGAAAGCCCGCAGACCCATTCTTTGTTTCAGGTGGATTCTATTGCTGTGGTTCTGCTGGATTGTGTTGCAAAGCAAGCTCTGCAGGCGAGGTTGAAGATTCCACCTAGGTCATTAAGGTCCTACTGTGACAAACAATTAAGGTCTATTTAGCCTGCTCAAGGCTGGGAGAAGTGCATAAAAGCCAAACAACTTCAAAGAGCTCCCCCCTTCCTCTCTTCTTCTCCACCCCCCCCCCMTTCTCTTCCATTAACCCACTACTCTTTCTTGTTTCTGCATAATCTCTACTTCTCAAAATCTTACTTCTTCAGTCAAAGCTGGAGCTGGCAGTGGACTTGTGGCAATGGTGTTTATTTAGAGAATATCTTCTTAAAAATGTAATTAAACCTTTGCCCACAGTTTCTCCAGGTTTGTGATACCCCAGGTTACCTTCTCAGCTGTGGCATTCCTTGAAAGGAATGCAAAGCTACTTCATTGTTATCCCACAGTCCCCTCTCAAATGGACTGAAGTGGAGCTGTGGAGAAAGGGAAAACTGAGACTCCTCAGATGGTATTGACTTTGTTCAAACACCCTGCACATATTTAATAAATACACTTGTTCTACTGGTGTTGTCCTTGCATTGCCTTAGTGAGATTTCCTTAATCAAATGACTGGTAGATCTACGAGTCTGAGACTGAGTGAGGTAAAGCACCAAGGAGGCAGAACCTTTAGGCCAGTATTAATTCTGTGCTAACCTAAACCTCCAGACAGATTTTTTTTCTTCAAAAGCCTGTGTCCTGTATCCTGATGGAGCTCGTCAAGGAACAAAAATCTGATGGACATAACAAGAAGACATTCAATACACATGTTAATCGATGTTAACTATCAGAATTGCCTCATAAATCCACAGAAGTGGAGATTCTCATCAAGAAACTGAGGGTTCTGAATCCTTAGCACAATTTTTTGAATCCATTGCTTGGAAGTTGAGAGTTTCATCCATTAGGTCTGTAGACTGCCTAAAAAAAACCTATCTTGTTTCCTAAGACTATAAAATTTAATTTGAATTWCTTTCCTTATAGTATGCTGTTGCATGCAGGGTTGCTCTTGCCTTTAACTGCATTCTAATGTCAGGAGTCCAGGCTACATAATTTAATGTTTTTTGTCGAGGTTTTCACACATGCTTCTGTTAATGGTAGGTATCAAGCAAACATTGTGGGGCCATGTATAAAATATGTCCAATATAGAAGAGACAGAATAAATTAAAAATTCATAAACCCAATGCTGCTCAAGGATCTTCGTACCACATTTAATATTCTTATTCTTTGTAATAATTCTACTCTGAATCCCCAAAGTCATTTTCTATTTAAAATACTTCCTCTGTAAGTTTATTGARGGAGTGACTTCAATGATATCCTGAGCTTCTTCATGACCTTCTTGGAGTCTGACAGGAGAACAACCTTCTGGCCATTTTATGAACATTCTGTGAACGGCTTATCCAATCACATCCTATTATTTACTTAAGTTCAAATAATTTCACACATTGAGATCCCTCTTGGGTGAGTCTACAATCTCACTTTAAGAGCTAAATGCCTGGACAATTTGAGCAGAAGGGAGAACTATAGCCTCGCACCAATTCGAATTGAGGCTGTTAGAACTACTGTACCATGCACTCTAAAAAGAATCTAATAAGTATGAAAGGACGGGTGCTAAGCTAAATAGAGTTTGGGAACAAATTGGCTGGATATTACATTGTCCCTCATAATGGGTAAGGAAAACACAGGAAAAAAAAAGCTTTAGCAAAGAGGGAACTAAACTTGAAAAGGCCGTGGAGAAGCACAGCCCAGTGGTGTTTTCCCTCAGTGAAAGATGAAACAGAGCACTGACAGTCACTAACTTCTGTTTGTTTTCTTCAGAGAATGCTTCCATCAATCAGGTTCTTGACTAAAACAAAGTTCTTTCTTCCGTTAAAGCTAGCGTTAATCTTAACCTTATAAAAATACATTTGTAAGAGGCAACCATTTAGATTCAGAAAAATAATGATTTTTAAATGTTTTAAACTTTTAATTAAAGTTTAAACCCACCATTTTCTCTTTCCTTTCTCCAATCTCTCCTATGTCCCCTCCCTTCACCCCCTCTCATGATGAGCCACATCATTTTAAACTTACAGCCTCTTTCTCTTTGATTATTATTGTTTTACACACACACACACACACACACACACACACAAACACACACACTATATATATATATATCAAGCCTAGTCCATTTAGTATTGCTTGTGTATATATGATTTCAGAGATGACCATTTGGTATTAGCTAACCAGTTTGGAGGCTCATTCCTGGAAAAGACTAATTTTCCCTCTCTCAGCAGGTCAACAGTAGCCAATAGTATTCATCTAGGGGTGGGTGTCATTGTTAATGTCTTGTCTAGGCAGCCATATTTTTAAGTTATCCTGGGTGTAGCTTCATTTCTTGGACATACACTCTCACAGCTCTTATAATCTTTCTGTCCTCCTTTTCTGTGATGTTACATGAGCCTTAGGTATAGTTGTGTGGTAGATGTATGTATGTTGTAGTAAATCTCTAACCCCAATAAGCCTATGCAAAACACACGTGACTCAGTTACAATGTTTATGAGTTGCATGCCTAGATTGGGCAGATTTATCACTATACTCCTCTATTTCACAGCCATGAGATCCCTTGGTACTTGTGGCTTCTCCCAGCTACAGGATCCTGCTTGATCCTCCTTCTACCTYCTCTTCCTCTCTCCTTTGTCTCCTCTGCTTCTCCTCCTCCTCTCTTTCCACTCTCTAAAACCCCCAGGCCCACCTCTCCCTTCTGCTGCCTAATTGCAGGATATAGCCTTTAGTTGACCAGTTAAAATAAGGAGAAGGTTCACATAAAATCACCCAAGTATGTGATCCATTCTTCAGTTGTGGCAGCTCCTCTTGAGGTAGCAGAATTAGCATTAAAGTACAAACAGCACCAGGGCAATCCACAGATGTATTCATTGGAACTATATAAAGCATGATCAGTAGATCTCTGAATTGTAATATATTTTAGTCTTCTACAAAAAGAAGCTTCTTTGATAAGGAGTGAGAGCCACACTTATGCTATACTGATAAGTTTTAGAACACAGTTAGAATTCTTCTGGTCTAGAAAAGTGGCAGCTGCATGTCCTTTATGGCTTCTCTAACAGGAGGCAATCAATTTTCAATACCACACATGATGTCTCTAATGTTGAGTAAGTTTTAAATCCAATTAGAATCTCCTGGTTCTCACTAAGATATGAGTGCCAATATTAGACCTTCAGGATCTTGCCATGCTGATCATTGTGGTTCATGGGGGTCACAAATGGGTATGACTGTTGATGGCTTCCCTCCCTTGGGAGCTTGCATGATACTTTCTGGAAGGAAGAAAACTAAATCTCAGGAAGAAAGCTTTTAGGTCACATCCAGCTTGAATCTTTCAATCTTCTGACCAAAATGTGTGATGTCTTCAGCAGTAGGAACTCTTAACCTCTGCAAGGCAACTAAGAGTGACAGAAATAGCCTATATTGTTTTGAAAGTCTCTTGGCCTACCCTCACCAATAAGTTAAAAAAAGAGGCTGCTCTTGACTGGTACTGGGGTTTATGTTAGATAATCTCCATAAATGGCTACTTCCTCAATAAGGGTTGAATAGAATTTATCAATATTTCAAAACCAGTTCTGTCATTTTATGATCAAGTAAGTGCACGCTGTTATGGAAGATACAGGAATTATGTATTCAGAAAAGGCCAATGTTCCAAATACTTTCTCTTTACATAAAGAAAAAAAAATACACGGTCCTGGATAATTTCTCTGCCAAGTCAGTTAGACTTAAAATCATTTTATGTTTTGAAAGTTCTGGTAATTCCAAGACCAAAAATCCCTGATATACAACCAAGCCACAGTGAGACTAATGACAAAATATTTGGTGTATTATGGCTTGCCCAGCCAAGTTCCTGTGAAAGCTTGGTTCCAAATGAAGCCAAATCCAGAAATCCCTTCCCCACTTGTTTGTTCTCAAAGTAACCAAAACAAGACAACTCAACAACAAGAAGGTATCAGGGTGAGTGTGTCATCTGCTGCACACCGTAGTTTGTGCAACTCTATTCTCCTGGTTCAGCTGGTGGATGTCTCTCCAGGCAATCTGGTGCTAATACCAGAGCGATTTGGTAGTAGATAGTATTCTAAGCAAACATTTGGCCTCAAAGGAGTGAGATGCCAGGGAATCATATTTTGGAGTACCAATTAGGGAGGTTGAAAACCAGGTTTGAAAGGAATAGGAGGGAAAGTTGGGATGTCATGCACTGGCTTAAGATAGTGACCAGATGTTGACAACAGGCATCAGTATAACTTAGGTACCCAAGAGTGTTGGCACATAACGTCTAATTTCAATATTTGGGCAGCTGAGGCAGGAGAATTCTCAGGATTTAGGTATAGGCTATATAGCAATTCATTGCATCGACAGCAAAAACAGTAACAACAATAAAAATACCATGCAATTAGGCAAAGCTTTCTGGTTTCTTTATGGTTATGTCAGTCTCCAGGACAGTCTACCAACATGAGTGGGCCTGGCCCTCATTCCCAAAAGATGCTGAATCACTGCTTTGATGCCTCTATCTAAGCATTTAAACAACTCACCGTGGAATTATGGTGTGCATCCAAGATTGCCGATTGCTAGGTTACAAGAACAGATAGACGAAGGCAAGCAGGGCGCACACAAGAACATGGACGGATGGATGGATTCATGCTGACACTCTGGGGAGGGAGGTGAGCGGCAGGGAGAGCTTTGCTGAACAAACAAATCAGCGCAGGGCTCTGCTGAGCAGGGAACAAGGTTTGTTTGATCAAGGGAAACTGAAGAGGATTTCAAACTGTGATAGATGTCTGTATGTAGAAGGGTTTGCTGCAGGGCTTCTTAGAGAAGTCAAAGGAAATACTGATTGCATCTCCATAGCAACAGGCCGTCTCTTTCTGTCACTGCCACTTTCTTTTCATACATTACCCCTCAACACGCAACTCTTCATAGATCTCCTGTATAAACGCGCCTGATATTCATCATGAAATAATAAAGATACCTTCTTTTTTTTTTCTCCCTCGTACGGAAACACCTGTAGAATACTTAAGATAAACTACATCCTCCAATTAACAGCTAACCGACTGTGTGGACAGAAACTATTCTTGTGGTGCTGTCTTACAGAAAGCTCCTTTCTCTGAGTGAGTGGAAGGCTGTAAATATGTCCTCTTCTCTGGACCTATACTCATTCTCCAGTCCCAGAAAATGTGGAATATATTACAGCACCCTATATGTATACCAGCCACTACCTTGGATGGCTAAAGATGTGACTAAGAAAGGATTTTGAGAGTAGAGCTGAATGAAGGGTTATACATGTCCAGGTGACCCCAAATGTCACCACGAGTATCATATAAGAGAGAGAAAGAGAGGAAATAAAACATAGATACCCAAAATAAGAAGACATGCTAGGATCACAGAGACAAAGAATGCTGTCAGCCACCAAATGTGGGACTAATCTGATGGGGTGCAATATGTTCATGACATACAACCAAGGTGCATATAGACAATAAAAGAATTATTATTCCCTTTGTCCCCCACTGGGAAAACTCAAACGTCATCCATTTTTCTTTTCCAAGAGACTCAGAAATAAATGTAATATTTATTGAGATAGTGTCTTAGCCTGCATAATTAGCATATGTTTTTTCCTATACCTAATTTTAATTTCTATTAGTTTTCATAGCCTGATTGTACATTTTTCCCTCTTATCATAACTACTTTCCAAAAACAGATTAGGTAGGCATAATTAATATATGGCAAATTATGGTCTGTTCATATTGTCTGTGAAGATAATGGTTTAATATCTCCTGTCCTTTTCTGTTTGGGTGGAGAGTGGAGCCCTAGGGCCTGGAATCAATTAGGAGCATGAGAAGCCTGGCCTTTATTAAATGCTGTAACCAGCAGGCTGCTTGCTTCCAGAGGGATTTTGGCCCCACCTTGGAAAAGGGCAATCTCCTTCACAGTCGGCCTCCTTACACCATTGTGATGGCGCACACCTGCAAACCCAGCACGAGAGATGCACAGGCAGGTGGACCTCTGTGAATTCCCGAGAAAAGGAATTCTCCTTTTCAAATTGTGAGTTTGGAGAGACACTTGTAGATTTGGCTGGAGCGCCACACTCAGAAATTCACACTAACGTGCACAAATGACTCCAATATGGAGAAAACCAGAACATTCTAATATAATTTCCCAAATGTTTCAAAGTTTACCTGTCTGTTGTAGTAAATATTTAATCTCAATAGAGGGTTTCTACCCCACTTTTGATCATTCAGTTTTCAGATAAAAGACATATGATTATATATATATATATATATAATGCCTTACTGCATTAGGGTTGGGCAGATAACTACCCTCTGTGTTATTATGTCTACTTCCCTGGTAATAATCCCGAGATATTACCAACCATGTTTCACCTGGGCAACTCTTACTCCAATTGGCCAGCCTTGATGGCCATGTTTTCATGACTTCAGGAGACCCCATGGTCTYCTCTCCTCTCCTCCCTACCTTCTTCTCCTTGTGGTCCTGCCTCAGACCCTGAGCTGAGGAACCAAAACTCTACCTACCTCTCTTCTGCCCAGCTATAGGCTGCCAGCATCTTTATTCAACCAATAATTTTAAATTAAGAAGCAAGGGACATTTGGATTCTCTCATCCTTGGAGTCAAGCAAGCCTTGTGGGGGTCAATATTTAACGTTATAGTACATAGCAAAAACCAAACCTCGACAATTGTCCATGAGAAAGAGCCAAACAGGGCTCAGGTGTTCTGTTTGTACCTCATTGGGAGGAAGATGGTTTGAATACATCAAAGAACATATTCCTTTTCCCGGGTCCAAAAGTAAAATTTCTAAGTGTTACCAAGCATGGTCTAGAATTAGAGGATGAACCAGAACTCTAGAGCCAAACACAAGGGACAGAAAAGGCCACAGCAGAAACCATGATGATTATGTACTTTCTTCACTTTCCAGAGAAAGCCAGTCTCCTAGCCTCCTCCCTCCCCAGCCTCCCCAGGCTCCTGGTCTCCTGCCTCTCAGGCCTCTTGCCTCCCCAGCCTCCCTGCCTCAGTGGGCAGAGGGAAAAGCCTGCCAGGACTCTGTAGGCTTCTGACAACACCCAACCATCTGTGTGTCCTCCCCAGGTTCAAGACTGCCCTCGAGTGTTCTGAGACAATCCCAGTGATTCTTTTTACACTTTCTGGTTCTGCAGTGTTAACCATTTGAGGAAACCTAGGCCCTCCCAAGGCAACTTTCCTCATCCTCCCAAAATAAGACCTACAACAGGCTCTGTACCTGTCCCCTTAAATCCACATCTCAAGATTTCTCAGCTCTTAAATTACTTGCTAAAAGCTTCTAGTAAGTCACTAGGAAGACCCTTATCTCCTCCAGTGTGACCTGGCCCCTTAAGGGTTACAGGTGTCTTCTTTATTATTTTTTTATTTCTTTTTCTTTCACTGATCCTTTTTCTCACATAATATATACTGATTCTGGTTTCCCTACCCCCTCCTCTCCCATTTTCCCCCACATCCCCACCTATCATCACACTAGTATATCTTTTAGGCAGGACACTATTGCAGAACAAAGGTTAGTAGATACCTTGGTGTTTGTCCTTTGGTAGCCTACAGAGTAACTTCCTGTACCAAAGATGCTAACACATAGGGGTTAAGCCTCTACATAGACACCAGACTGTATTCTCCATATTGGATGAGTTGTGTATGTGTTGCTTCAGCAATAAGACCTTGAAGTTAGTTTGTGAAGAACACCGTACAGTATTGACACTAGCTCTGTGTATTTAAGGATTCCCTTGGGCCCCTTTGGCCAATATCTCAATTAGATGTAATGCATTTCTGTTGCTGGAAGCTTCATTTAGTAACAATGGATGTCCAGTTGCAATCTGTCTCCCCCATTATTTTGAGATTTCRTTTAGATTTCCTCCACATATGTATATATTTTAGGAACTTTCTACTGTATTAGATTTTTCTCAAATTGCCCTTGATTTTATATGACCTCCCATATGTCGTCTCTCATCTTCTCTTCTTTCCCCCTCCCTACTTGAACCTTCCATTCCAGTTATTTATTCATCCATCTATAGTTATCTAGTCTATTTCCTTTTCCTAGGGAGATCTATTTGCCCACCATACCCTAACCTCATTCCTTACTCTAAACCTAACTTCTGTGGTTCTGTAGATTGGTTCTCATTGTCTACCAATCTAATATACATATAAACTAATCTACATATAATCTACATATAAACTAATGCATACCATATTTGTCTTTCTGAGTCTGGATAACACCACTCAGGATGATTTTTTTTCTAGTTCCATCTATTTACCTGTGAATTTCATGATTTCACTTTTAATGGCTAAGTAATATTCCATTCTGTAGATGCACCGTATTTTCTTTATCTATTCATCTTTTGGCGGACATTAGGTTCTTTTCAGTTTCTGGCTATTTTATGAGTGAAAACATTTCTGCCTGCTTTATGAGTAAAGAAGTATTGAAAGTGTTTTGGCAAGTATATCTGTGTTATAGAGGACTTCTAACTGCACTTCTAACTTCTAAGTAGTGTCACATAAAAGCAGCAATGTCCTATTGAAAATAGATGTCATGCTGATTTTATTCCTCAAAGTCCTGAATCTCTTCCTGGAGATTCTCTCTTTCCACAGTATATACTAACATTCAAGGTGCATATACTGTGCATTATGTGTATCAGTTGTGTGACTGTCTGACAAATTTTGGGATTTTATTTGTTACAATTTGGATCTTAAGTGTCTCCTGAAGACTTGGTCCTCAGCCGATCCCATCGAGGGGATGTGAAAGAAACTTAGAGTTGGGATATAGATGGCAGAAACGTGGAGGCATAAGCTTGAAGGGAATACTGAGACTTCCTGCCTCTACTTTCTAGCCACTATAAGATAATCAGCTCGATTTGACTGAATACGCCCTATTATGATGTTCTGCCTCCAATGGAACTGATCAACCATGGACTGAGGTTTCTGGAAACAGTAAGCCAAAATAAACACTTCTTGTTTATCACCAGTATTTTGTTACAAAACCAAGAAACTGTCTAGCACACCGTGTTTAATTCCAGTTTTAGGTTTGGAGAAGGTGATATCAATCTATCTGCCTGAATTATTCAGTCAACCATTTAGCAATTGGTGCCATACTAACTCAGGCTGCTATCCAATAATGCAACAGGCTGGGCAGTTTAAGTAACAGACATTTATTTTCTCACAGTATAGACTGTAGACATTTGATGTCAGATCATGTTTCCATGGTTGGTTTCTAGTTGCCTTTCTCATAGAAAACAACACTGCATTATGTAATTTTTTTCAACAAGCGTCTTCCATCCAAACTCTTCCAACTCCAAGTCAACCTTCATCCCTTCCAGTAGGCTTCACATTCACTAATGACTCAGATGGATATTCACACTCTGGGATACTTTTCTTTTGTATTTTCAGGGAAGTAGTAATAGTATTTTTATTATTGATCACTGGATTCTCTGAAGCTTCCTGAAAATGCACCTAGGTTGGGTTAGTTAAAATTATGCATGTTATGTCTTCTAGAAAGTGTTTTTAGGTAGCCACTTTTCTTCTTGATGATTCATAGTTTCTTATAATACAAACTGACTTCTAAATTCTAAGTCTTGTACACACGTCTATCTCTTTTCCCTCACAATGCAGTACAAACCATGGCCCCTCTTTAAGGATTTGTAAAATGGATAACTTCTTCAAGTAGTCATTTACTCTGAAGCTTCTCAAACTGGGGCAGGCAACACTCTGTGGATTGCCCTTTGACCTAGGAGCGATATATAAACATGAGATAAAGATATGGGTCTCACAGGAACATTGAGTTTACTTGATTATAAATAAGCTATAGCATACTGTAATGTTAAATAAATTGAAATAAATGTGTCTATTGTAAGGAAAAAAAACAAAGTTTATATAAATGTCAAGAGTAAAAGGGTTTCACCAGGTACCTTTCTCTCTACATTTACCTGAGGATCTATGTTGAATCTGCAACACTGCATGCTAACTGTGACATGAAAGGAAAGTAGAGAGGCTATTTGCATAATGTACCAAATCACACAGTGGAGTGCT
This sequence comes from Apodemus speciosus, assembly GCA_002335545.1. NCBI lineage: Eukaryota > Metazoa > Chordata > Mammalia > Rodentia > Muridae > Apodemus > Apodemus speciosus. The sequence goes on from BDUI01005550.1 coordinate 65,790, forward strand.
TGTTTCTAGTTGAAGGATGATTAGCACTGGAAGTTTTATAAGGAGAATTTTTATCACTATCTCCCAAGAGTAAAAAGGTGATATACAGGAATCATGTGAACACACCTTTGCAGACACTTCATACAAAACCTCAAAGGCTTCTAATATTCAATAGGATATGGGTTAAAGAGCTGGTCAGTGTTTCATAAAATTTGTCCTAAATGACTTGCATCCTAGAGCCTCCTGAGTTAGCTTCCCCTACTTAGGACTGATTTTTTTTTTTTTTAAATATGTTTCTGTCTAGATTGAAAGACAATTCCCAATTACCTCTCAAATTCTGATGGTTACCTACTCCCTCTAGAAGGAGCATTTCCATATTGATCCTCTGATATTTTCTGAACATTTCTTTTTTCTGTCATTTCAATGTATCACACAAAATTTCCCGCAGGATTATTCCTCTGATACACCTATGCAAAACATGGCTCATGACTGCCTATCTTCCTCTCTATCTCTAGACTCATTTAGGAAATTCATTGTGGAATTCTTTCTGTGTTCTTGAAAGCACACTGATTGCAATTTCTCATTTGTCATTCTGACTTAGATGGTTTATTAGTTAGGGTTTTACTGTTGTGAAGAGACATCATCATCATGGCAACTCTTATAAAGGACAATATTTAATTGGAGCTGGCTTACAAATTCAGAGGTTTAGACCATTATCATTAAGGCAGGAAGCATGGCAGCATGCAAACAGGCATGTGATTTTAGTGATTTCCCCTTTCTGCCTTGATTCTTGACAAATCTACTTATTTGTCTCCAAAATGGACTATTATCTTTTCATGGGTTTCAAAATCTTTTGAACTACCCCTCTATCTACGTTTGATTATGGTTACCTTGGGTCGTTCTTGTTGTTCACAAAAATTATGGAAGTGTTCATAGAGATGTTCATTGGAGCTCCACCATCAACGTCTTTGTAGATATGCTGTCTCAAACTGTATTTATAAACAATCAAATGCCCCAAAGCTAGTCACTACATGCACACATAAAGTACACCATGATTCTTTATGAACAGAGCAGTGAAGAATGGGTCCTGGTCCCTCAAAATTTTATCAGGGAAACACTTTGATGTGGTTCAGGACTTCTGAGGTAAGAAGCTTTGTAAATATGCAGAAGAAAGTTGCAAAAGATGGTTGTGTATCATGCATGTGTTTCCTTATATAGTTCCAAAGGAAAATAAAAGAGAAAAGGAAGAAGGAAATTTGTAGGAAAACCAGATGATTGTTGGCAAGAGGAATGTTCTTTAAAGATAATAACTGATGCAACAAGCAGATGCTAAGAACTGAACAGACTGTCTCCTCTATAGTCAAATGAGGTATTAATTTACATAAGCATATAGTGGACAGAATTTGAAAACCACCAGGCATAAAGTCAAGTCAATTTAAATGCATTTAACACAACAACATAAATCAGTCTAAATGGTAAATTTCTTTCAGCAGATGGTGTAAAAGATCTTTCCATGACCCTGAGACCAGTTTTTAAAAGGTAAAAATTAAGGATCTTTTAGCAAGTAGAATGAAAGATAAGTACTCACTGGAAGGCTACATATTGGCAGCCAAATCCATTATCTTTAACATATGCTAAATGGCAGCAGAGTTATGTCTCTTGACTTTGTTTTTATAACCATCTTTGAAAGACATAGGAAACTGACAATACATCAGTTATGTTCAGCCTGCTTATTGGTATTTTGATTTTTTAGATCCATTTAAGGCTCTTGTAAATTGATAATTCATGAGCAAAAAAGAAAAAGAAAAGAGAAATGGACAGAGTTTGAAATAGTTCAAGAACGCCCAGAACAAAAATTACTAGTTGAACAATGTGCGGAGAAATGCAAATTAAATCAACATGGATATATTGTCTTGCGGGCTCAGGAGGAGTGTGCTACCCAGCATTTATGAGGGTAATATTGACCCCAAACAAACACAACTACTTCATACTTACCAGTCTGATTAAATTTTAAAGAAAGGGGGCTTGCCAATGTTATAAAAAATTAACTCGTTTTAACCTCAAAGCCGTATACTTCATTGAAGAGAATCTTTGGAAATTTAGCAATGTAGAGAATATACACACACCAGCGACGGCACATGAAAGACAAGTTTACAGGCAGCATTCTGGRACACCTTAATCTCAGCGGACATTTAGCCAGAGGAAATTCAATAAAACACTGAATTGACTTCTGATGTAACCAACTTTGAAAATTAGGATACACTTTAAAACAACAACAAAAACAGCAAAAGGATTCTCTGAGTCAAAAGCTAGAATGTCTGTCAGTCTTCTGTTACTCACAACATAGGCTATAAAAAGAGATAAACTGATGTAGATGTGGAAAAGTAGACTCATACATTACTTTGAAATCCATATGCTTGCAAATTTTATTTGAATCCATAGGATAAATTGTGATATACTCTCAGCACTGATGTTTTTTGAAACAAGGAGTATGGTTAATTCTTTTTATCAATATGCCCCAAGAATTATACACACAGAGAAACACAGACACACAGACATATACAGATACACCCCCCCACCCACCCACCCACACACACACACGTGCATTACAAATGAATTTACTTTGAAATACCCCATTTGGTAGATTTATCCTCATTTTACTAAGGGGTGTAAAAAATCAGATTGCTCATTTAAGAGCGAAAAAGAAAAAGAAGAAAAAGAGAATAAAAAGAAAAAAAACAAAACAAAACAAGATTCAGCCTCAGCTCTATGTCACTTCAAAACCCATGTACCTTATATTATATAAGTCCCTTGGATTAAATCTATTTTCTCAGCATTCCCTGTAAGATTGATTTAAAAATCCTATGTCATAGGTATCATGCCAGTGTTTTGGAGTACACATGTGGAGATGTTTTTCCTTAAGTGCTGCGATTTGCTTAACAGCCAACAAAAATTACATGCCTCTCCTCCAAACTGCTTCTTGATATCTATGGCTTTTCTGTTTTGTTTTTTAAAGGTGGCTTAATAGTACACAACAGTACAACCATTTGTGTGTGATTATGCACTGAAGAAAATGATGGTCAAATTGGAACTTCTGGAAGTAAAAAAAAGAAAAAAGAAAAAAAAGGGAATTCAGTCTGCTTAGTTTTGCCTGATAGTTTCCATCTTTTTGCTTTAGCTTTTTTTCCCCCAGTAAGTTAGTATGTTAATGCCCCTGGCAGAACAAACAAAAATCCTTATGACTGGAATCCAGCTCAAAATCATTATGAAACACAGATGTGATAGTATTTCTCAGAGCCTGGCTGTGGATGTAATGTTCTACTCTCTGGCAGTCCCAGAAAAATGCACATTTGGCCGAAAGTAAAAATTCCTCCAAGTTATCTTAAGTGGTAATAAACTACAACAGCTTTGTGAAGAAACTCTGAAACACTCCTGACAGAATACTGGGGCTGCATGCACACGGTTCTGTGTATGTATGCAGACAGAGGCGGAAGTAGGCTACAATAAATGTTGTGGCAGAGAAAGGAGACGCACACACAGATGACAGCAGAAAACTCAGGACCCACTGACATTCCAATCTCTCCAAACTTATTTTTCATCCTAGCACAGCCTGCTTGCAGAAGTCCCTCCTCTCAACCTAGCTCCTTTCCTTGGGGAGTCTGCCTCTTGGTGCCAAACACAGGGTCCCTTTAGCTCTTTTCGGTAACCTTCTCAGCCTTTTCGGGTAGTCCATTTCCATTTCTTTATGTCATGCATGATACTCAGAAATATTCTGTTAGGGAACGTAAGATGTAAGAAATAAATAATTTCGGAACAATAAGTCAAAAGGGGGGTAGGAAACCCAAGGCAAAAACAACAAAATAACAGGAATCAATAGTGATGGTTTCAGTTGCTCCAATGAAAAGATAGAAAACAGTGCTACATCCACACCATCCAGAACAGGCAATACCTCAGGGTAGAAGAAGGGGAAAGGGCATTCGAAGCAAATGACCCAAGTAGGAAGCAGATATAGCCCTTTTAATAGCCAACGAAATAGATTGCAAAACAAAACTAATCAGAAAAGATAAGGAAGGATACAACACACTCATCAAAAGAAGAATCCACCAAGAAGATACTGCAGTTCTAAACATTTATGCACCAAACATAAAAGTACCTACCTTCATAAAAGAAAGAACTGTAGTTAAAGTAATGTATGAGTCATCACACAGTGACAAGAGGTGGTTATAATACCCCACTTTCATCAATACACAATTCCTCTGGTATTTTTTAAAAAGATAAAGGATAGCGTTAAATCACAGCATGAATCAAATGGACCTAGTAATCTACTGAATATTCCACCTAAACAATAAAGAAAGTACTTTTTCTTAGCAGTTCATGGAATTCTCCACAAAATTGGCCACATACTAGAATACGAGGCAAGTTTCACCACATATAAGAAAATTAAGATAACACCCTGATTTCTATTTGACCATGGATTAAAGCTAAATAGCAACAAAATCAGAAAACACCAGACAGTATGGAACCATACAGAAACTGAACYCATTACTTAATAAAAAGCAGGTCAAGATAGAAATCAAAGTAAATTAAAAACTTTTTAGAGCTGAGTGAAAATAAAAACACAGCACACCCAAACGTGTGAGAAACAAAGAAGGCAGTTCTACGAGGCATGCTTGTAGCACTAAGAGCTTCCATAAAACAAGCAAACAAAACCCAGAGAGATCCCATAAGGAACTTAACAACACACCTGAAAGATTTAGAGAAACAAGAAGGAATAATATCATAGCCGTGGATGAGAAGAAACCATCAAACTCAGGACAAAAATCAATGAAGCAGAGACTAGAAATCTCTGAATTTTTTCAGAGAGTCAAGAAAGAAAAACCTGGATCATTGAGAATCAGTAAGAATGATAAACCCTTAACCAAATCAACTAAAAGGTAGAAAGAGAAGACCAAGTTAATAAAATTAAGGATGAAAAGGGGGCATTACAATGGATACCAAGGAAATTGAGAGAATCAAAGGGCCATATTTTAAAATTGTACGTTCTATGAAACTGAGGAACTTAAAACAAATGGATGCATTTCTTTATATATGTGACCTACCAAAGTTAAATAAAGATCAAATAACCAAGTTAAACAAGCTGGCGCAAAAGTAGATTCATCCCAGAATTCTACCAAACTTTCAAAGGAGAATTCACATAAATGCTCCTACAATGGTTCCACAAAATAGAAACTGAAGAAATATTTCCTATTTCTCCTCTCAATGCCACTATTAACCTGTTACCAAAACCACCCAACAAACCAGGAAGTTATAGATTACGTCCCTTATAAACATAGATGAAAAAACTCTTGGTAAAATCCTAGCAAAAGAAATCCACAAGCACACTGAGAAGATTTTTCAGCATSATCAAATTGGCTTCATCTCAGATATACAAGGATAGTTCACCACACACAAATCAACAAATGTAATCTGCCACATAAATGGAGTGAAACATAAAAGCCACATGATTATCTCAATAGACGCAGAGAAGAGCTTTGACAAAAATCCAACAGCTCTTTGTGATAAAAAGTCCTGTGGAGACTAGGGCTACGATGGACACACTTCTGAATAATAAAGGCAATTTACAACAAGCCCAACATTAATCAAAATGTAAAAAAATGCAAAGCATTTCCATTTAAACCAGGAACAAGAAAAGAATGTCTACTCCTCATACCTATTCAATATGGTACTTGAAAGCTTAGCTAAAGCAATATGACAACTGAAGGAGATCAAGGGAATATGAAGGGGAAAGGAGGAAGTCAAAGTATTTTTACTTGCCAATGATATGATTTTGTATATAAAAGCCTGTAAAAACTTGACCAGAAAACACCAACAGCTGATAAATGCATTCAGCAAAGTAACCTAATATAAAATTGACACACACAAATCAGTAGCCTTCCTATATACAAATGATATATAGAATAAGAAAGAAACCATAGAAATAGTATCTTTCACAATTGCCTCAAGAGAAATATCTTGGGGATAACTCTAACTAGGCAAGTGAAAGATTTTTATAATAATAAAATTTAAGAGACTGAAGAAAGAAATTAAAGAAGACATCAGAAGATGGAAAGATTTTTCTGGGCTTATGGAATGGTAGAATAAATACCATGTAATGTATTATCCTATCAAAAATAATCTACAGATCCAATGTAACACCCATCTAAATTCCATCACAATTATTCACAGAAATTGAAAAAAAAGATCTTTWGCTTCATATGGAAACAAAAAGTAACCCAAGATAGCTTAAACAATCCTGAATGATAAAAGAATGCTTGGAACTATCACCCTGGATTTTAAGTAGTACTAAAGACCTATAGTAATACAAACAGTGTAATATTTGCATAAAAAGACACATTGATCAATAAAATTGGATTATAGACCATGACATAAGCCTACATAACTATGGATATCCAATTTTTGGCAAGCGAGTCAAAAATACACATTAGAGGAAAAGACAGCATCTTCAACAAATGACGCTAGTGAAACTAGATGAACACACTTAGGAAAATGGCAGCAGACCCATATTGATCACCCTGTATAACACTCAAATCCAATCGGATCAAGAATATCAACATGAATCCAGACAGTCTGATCTTACGGAAGAGAACATGGGGAATACATTTGAACTCATTGGCACTGAGCACCAATAGCACAGGTGCTAAGACCAACAATTCATAAATGGAAACTCATGAAGCTGAAAAGCTGTCTAGTGAAGGTCACCATCATTTGGGCAAAGCAGCAGCCTATAGAATGAGAAAGGTCTTAACCAATTATATATCTAATCGGGGTTAACATACAGAATAAGAAACAAACAAAACAAGAAAAAACAGAAATCAAGAAAACAATATAATTAAAAAACGGGGTATACGCGGTAAAATAGGTAACCAAGACCCAGAGACCAGGAAGTCCAGTAACCTAGGGTAAAACTAATTAATATTGATTTAAAGAAAGAAAGAAAACAGTAGTACAGTAAAGCAGTAGAGCGACACTGGGTATACCAACCATTCTAGAGCAGACCTCATGTTCAGGAGTAGTTGACCAACATATAATGGACCTTCCCAAAAAAAAAAAAATGGATACAGAACTAAGCAAAAGGTTCTCAAAAATGAGGTAACTAGAATAGGAGGCTTAATAGGACAGGGGGATGGTAAGGAAGGATAAAGGGAGGACAACTAATACAAAGGGTCATTCGAAAAACGATATGGAAACCCACTATTTAGAAGCTTCTTAAAATATATACATGGGTAATTTTACATAAATGTATATAGTATACACTATTAGTACATAGTACAATTATGTACGTATATGTATATAGTATAAATTACATATATATGCATACAGTATATATGTAAATGGAATTACCAAAAATAACAGTGCCCCAACTATATAACTTTTGTGACCAAGCCAAACCCCCAGTGCTAGCAATAGGTTACATCTCATTGGGTCATTGACAAAAAGGTCCCATGGAAAAATCCCAAGCATCAGGACCTATTGCCAAGATTATTGGTAATTCTCCTCAACCTAAGGCCCTATGCCTGAAGACAACACTGGCTTACATCATTGAACACGGAGAAGTTGAATTGGTACCTAACTAGAAGCTATACCCCTATTAACTAGCATTTATGGCACTAGAAGTTACCCTTCAGTCTTCCAAGGGAAAAGGGATCAATATCACCCAGCTACAACAGTGATCTGACTGTAAGATGTACTGGAAAAACAGTAGCACAAAAATTATAGGAGTAACTAATCACTTTCTGATTGAATTTAGGCCTGCTCTGTAAAGTGGAATCCATATCAGACACTGCTGGAGTTGTCAAGAACCAGAGACCAGGTAGACCAAATAGGTCATAGGCCTAGGGAAAAATCTATTATTATTCTACTAAAGTAACCAAACAACAAAACAACTCCCAATGACATTGTTATTATGACCAGTGTTTTGCTCAACCCTCATTAGATTTGCAATAGATGGGAATTAATGCACAGACTCACAAAGGGACAATCTGCAGAGAGAGAGAGAGAGAGAGAGAGAGAGAGAGAGAGAGAGAGAGAGAGAGAGAGAGAGAGAGAGAGAGAGAGAGAGATTTTGGAGCACTCAGTCCTATATGGGATGCTTTCACCAAACTCCTCTCTTCAGGGAGTTATGGGAAGAGGAGATGGGAAGATTACAAGAGCCAGAGGTGATGGACATTAGGGAAGCTGTGTCTTCTAGACACAACACGTCTGGTGCATATATGAGTTTGTGCCAGCATTCACAAAAGCTACACAGGTTCAAACCAGACAAGGTCCTTGCACTGAGAGTTGAAGTGTACACAGTGTCCCATCATCAGCTACCTGCAACTGATACTCAGTATAAATGGAAAACTGTGAGCTTTTCTACCTTGGCCTTTTAATTCCTTGGGTCTTTATATGTTTTAGCATGTCTTGGCATCTCCATCAAGGCTAATTAGCCTCTGGCTATTTCTCTATGTAAATTTGGTGGTCTTTATTCCATAACCATCATGGGGTCCATTTCTTTGTATACTAATCCACAAATTGCTTTTGTGGTACCATGAATCATCGCGGATGTATACAAGAGACTTCCTGAGTTTGAAGCTCCCTGGAGTCAACTCCTGTGGTGCATCTTGGTACCTCCTTCTCAGCATCCTAAATTCATAATAATATCTTAGTAATTAGCTATGAAATATTTTTAAGTGTGCAAAGGGATCCCTACCCCAAGATCTTTTCTCCTCTTTTGGAAAAATCTGGCAGAAATATGTGTGAAAATATGTTTTAAAATAACCTTTCATGATGCATTGAATATTTCTTTAGAGAAGAAATTGTTTTAAGTTTCAGAAAGAAACTATTTTAGATTTTTCCATTCCTATTGACATTTTGTATTTTACAGACTCTAAAAAAAAATTACAAAATCCAACCTCAGTTCACAGGGCATATGAAATGAACACTCAGATCATATTTGTATCTTGGGACCACAATTTATGTATCCTACAGGAACGCAGACAAAATAATATATGCTACCCCTCAGTTGAAAGAACTCTCACCGGTAGGGATCAGAATCGCTTGCTGAAGGTGTGAGTCCATGTAAGAACAGAGAAGAAAGTGGCCATCTGTCAGCCAGGAACAGAGCTCCCAACCCTGATGTCCAACTTGCAGCTTCTACGACTGTAATAAACAACTTCTTCATTTAAGCCAGTCTGTGGCATTGTGTTGTGGCAGCCTGGTCTAATAGATGCAACACTTCCTCTTTTGTTGAACCCTGCATCTAACAGTGTCAGCCCACAAATACAGCTCCAGTTTGGAGAAATGTGCAGGGCACCCCGACACACTCCCAGGCAGGCACTACACTGGTTGAAGCCTGTTCTTGAGGTTTTCTTTCTTTCTTTCTTTCTTTTTCTTTTTTTTTTTTGAAAAAATGTAATTTAAAACAGGATTGAGACTTTTTCACACTAGATAGTTTATAACTGTACAGTATTTTTAAAGGGGGAACTAGGGGTTTARTAAAGCCAAATTCAAAGCCCTGGTTCCAAGAAAAAGGAGGGGTCTTGTATGTGARTCYCATTTATCCAAGTGTGGTCATTCATATTGTTTTCCTTTCTTCCTCACTTTTTAAATTATTTTTGCCTGCGTTTGTTCACTGTTTCCTTCCTCCTTTCCTTCCCATTCCTATACTGTTATCTTTTCATAGATCTGTTCTTAAGTTCCTCACTTCACATATTTCCATGAAATCCCAAAATTCCATGTTGAGACCCATGTTAAGGGTCGAGAGGCACATATTGTCTGATGTTTGTTACCCAAGTAAAGATCCCAGAAGATGATTTTAATTTAACGGATTTATTAACCAACTTAACCCAAAGGAATCTCGGGGGTGGTGGTGGGGAAGAAAGAAGAAGACAGAGAAAGAAAAGAAGCCAAGGAAGCAGTGATCTCAGGTAGACTCTTCCAGAAGGTAGCCTCAGCTTGATGCTGAAGAAACTGCAGACTGTGAGTTCTGCCAGAACAATCCCCACAAGTCAGGGACTTGGGGATGCTGTAAACTGCCACATCTGTACTCACTGATTATGGACATCTGTGGGGGGTGTTAGTACCCAGTGCTTCTGGCTCACAGCCCTGGACAAGAGGGCTCCGGGAGTCCATAAGCAGTTCCCAACATGTAACAAATGTTGTAAAAATGAGAGCCAGGAGGATCTTGGAAGATATTCAACTTTCTTGACTATCCATGCTCAGAATTGTGGAAGAAAGAGCCCTTGGAATATTTAGTATCCTGTCATGCCATGGTTAATTGTATATGTCATCCTGCACACACACACACACACACACACACACACACACACACACACGGACACATGGCACACAGAGAAAGATAGAGAAAATATGCCTTGTTATCATTACTAAAGTGCTAAACTTTGTTAGTCATTATTCAAAGTTATTTGCTTAAAAAGCAAATTACTTCTGTGATATAATTTTTTTACATTTTTATTCATTCTTTAACAGTTTCAAGTTTAATATAATCTGTTTTGATCAGATTTACTCTGTTTACTCCTCCAATTCTTCCCAGATCCACCCCTTCCCTATCCATTCAACTTTGTCTCTGTCTGTCTCTGTGTCTGTGTCTCCGTCTCTGTGCCTCTCTTCCTCTGTCTCTCACTGTGATTCTCGGTCTGTCTGTCTCTCTCTAGGTGTGTGCGTGTGCGTGTGTGCATGTGTGTGTGTGTGTGTGTGTGTGTGCGTGTGTGTGTGCAGCAAGCGGGAAACAATTCAAGATCAATTTGTGCTATCCAAATATTCTTGGATGTGAGGTCTTTTAGAAGTCTATGATTTTAAGAGTAAATTGATTTCTCTTTTTCTATCAGTTAACAATTGTTAATTTTTCCATGCCTAGGGGTGGTATTCTGTACCTAACTCCCTCTCTGTGCTGAGATTTGGACTGGCTTGGGCTTGCACATGTTTTATACATGCTGCTACAATTTCTTTGGGTTCATATGTACCCCTGCCCTGTCATCTCTAGAAGATGTTTCATTTTCAATGCTCACCCTCTCTGGCTCTTCCATCTTTTATACGTCATCTTCTGCTATGATTCCTGAGCCTTTGGAAGGTGTGTGTGTGTGTCTCTGTGTGTGTGTGTGTGTGTGTGTGTGTGTGCATGCCTATGTGCATGTGTGCCTATGTGCATGGGCATGCGTGTCCATGTGTGCATTTGTGCATGTGTGCATTTGTGCGTGTGTGCATCTGTGCGTGTGTGCATTTGTGCATGTGTGCAAGTGTGTGTGTGTGTGTGCATGCCTATGTGCATGGGCATGCGTGTCCATGTGTGCATTTGTGCATGTGTGCATTTGTGCGTGTGTGCATTTGTGCGTGTGTGCATTTGTGCATGTGTGCAAGTGTGTGTGTGTGTGTGTGCATGCCTATGTGCATGGGCATGCGTGTCCATGTGTGCATTTGTGTGTGTGTGCATTTGTGCGTGTGTGCATTTGTGTGTGTGTGCATTTGTGCATGTGTGCA
>BDUI01005551.1:3814-94091 GCA_002335545.1 Apodemus speciosus
AAKAAAGAAAGGAACAAAATAAGAAAAACAAGAATAGAAACAAATCCCTAGAAACCATTTCAGAGCTATTCTATTTCAATGATGTAAGTTTATTTGGTTATATGCATAGTACCATCTAATCTAAAAGTGCCGTCAAAGGTCGTTGATTTTCTTCCAAGCAAAAACCTAGACAGAAGAAAGCCTCTTGTTAGTTCTACAGCCTGGGGCAGCCATTTTTGCCTCATAGAAGGTAGTTCAGCTTTAAAAATCGATCCATTCAAACCACACTTAGGAAACCTTCATCCTTGTCACTTTGGGAAAAAGTAGAAGAAAAAAATCATTATTTATGTYGCCTATTTAATGCCCACTGGTGAATCAGACCACAGGCTTGCTGGCAGGAGCACATCTAGTGATGTTTGCTGCTTCCAACTCTGCCTTTCCTCCCCCAGCCTGACAAATACTGGTACCCAAGTACTCTGCCCCAGCAGGAGTGGTGTGCAGAGTCTGTCTCCTCCCACTTCTGTAGACATTTTCATGTACCTAGGTGAGCAAGTTCTCTCCTTGTAGAGAGAAGAAATCTGACCCCTTTCTTCCTCATGGAAGACACCTCTCTGAAATGACACCCTCAAACATCTCAGGCCCCCGAGATCACCATTACCCTACCCATCCTAATGGGCATATCCAACTGGACACAGAGCTAGGCAGCACAGGCTCGGAGTGGCTCCCAGAGCTACGTCTGGGTCCATTAGCTGAAATCTCTGGACTCTTCCCAAGATCCTGGCATTAGTGATGCCTCTGACCTTTTTTTCTAGCATCTCCCCAACTCTTCGACCTGTATGGTTACTTGTGCAATCATAAGGTATAACATTTTAGAAGAGCATGGTTCTGGGGATGCTCCAGGGACCTGAGCATGCACAATATGGGGGTGTAGCCATTTAGTTGTGTGTCCTCAGCAGAGATACCTTTTCTATGCCTTAATCCCACATCTACAAAATGCAGGAAACACTGCTTGCAGCCTATCTAGGGGGTTACAGTGTGACCTCAGTAGTGGGCACTGACCTTGAATGCTTCTTCAGAGGTTCTGACAGGAGAACTCAGATCTTCATGTGCCCTTGAACCAAAGAGTGACCCCCTTCTATTAGGAAGGGCTGTCCTCTTCAGTTGCATGCTGCTTGCACAAGGTATGCATGAGCAGTAAGTGAGGAAGGGGACACCTTCTTAGCCCAGCAGATGATCCACCATCAATCCTGATGATCGGAGTGGTGCCAGGTCTCACAGTTGGATAGGCCTCACCTCCTAGAGTCCTTGATAGCACACAAGGCCCTGACTTCTGTTCACTAGTACAGCAAGAAAYGAAAAACAACCTCTTGGGAGTTTTCCACRATTCGATGCCATAGCGGTTCCTAAAGCCCCCTTCTAAGAAGCCATTAAGCAGCTAGCCAATGAGCAGTCTGTCCCTTTCTTGCATCCTTGTCCTCCCCGTCTTCTGAACTTGTCACATAGCACAATTCTAAAACAATTATCTAACCTTCTGCTCTGACACCAAGCTGTAACTGTAACTATTAGTATACTGGAAGCAGGTTTTGAGCTACAGAGCAGAGCATTGATTGATTCATTCATTCACTCACTCGTTCATTCATTCATCAACCTAATCTCTCTGTAGATTTCAGCACTATGAGACATGCCAGAGAAACAGAAGCAAAGGGCAAGGCATTGGCATCCTCACCTCAGTATATGGTGCCAGAAGAGTCAGGAAGCAGCAGGACCCATGACCTCTTGGAAGATGGAGAACAACCATCCCCCGAGGGCAGAGGCAACACAGGGGAGTATCAGAGCCAAGATTTCAGTTCTAGGGCCGGGATGGGCCTGTAATGAATTGACTTTGAAGTCAACAGATCCGTAACCTCACAGAGACTACCATAGACTGTTTGAGAAACATCCACTCACCTGCATTTCAGAGACTGGGCGGGGAGAGGCTAAGAGCAGAGGCTGCAAGGCCACTTGGGGAAATTACAGTAGCTGCTCGTGAGGCTCTGATCAACCACAATGGCAGTGGACCCCAGGACAGCGGCCATCTCAGAGAGGGCCAGGGAGATAAGAGATTCAAGGTGAGGCACTGAGGTGCAGAGGCAGCAGCTCGGGGTTGCAAAGTCACTGTGAGGAAGTGATGAGGAAATTAGGATCAAGAGGCCCAGAGGGCAGGGAGGAGTGGGAGACATGAGGAACACTCCTACTCAAGGGTTAGGAGGCAGGAGAGTCCCTGAGAAGGTGACAGTCCACCAGAGAACAGTGAGCGCAGACATTTCTGGGCCCACCACTGTGTGCTGAATTACCATGTGGAGGCCACAGTTTTGTCTACGAGGGGCCAAAGACCACCCAAGAAACTTTTTAGAGAATTCTGGTGGGGCAAAGGCACCGAAGACAGAAAGGGCTATGTGGAAGGCAGCCGGGAGTGGAGATTCCYGGGAGAGAAGCCTGGCAACCTTGAGCAGCCAAGGTCAGACAAATACTGCTTGGTAGATGACTGCTGCAAGAGTGTGACTCAGTTTGAGACAATCCCTTCCACCTGAGAAGGGAGGCTGCTGGAGGCTTAGTTGCCCTGTCCTAGAAAAACAAAGCATTACTATGCCACACAGCCTGCCTAACCTGGTCTTCATCTCACGGCTTTCTATAAAATGTCAGACTGTCAGACACAGCAGTGAGAAGGTGGGCTCTTCTCTTTCTCTCCCTAGTTTATTCAAACTCTAAAAAGTTCACTTTCCTTTGCCACTCTGTTTCCTTATTTATTTATTTATTCATTCATTTATTTATTTAGGGTACAGAGACACTGGGGYTATGGACTTAAGTGTTGGGTTATAACATGGCTAGAAAGAGAAGTGGAACAAGAAGCAAGTCTATTGTGGTAAGAGGCCACAGGCCACAGGGACTCATCTTTTGGACTCGGCAACCTCATCTGGATTGATTTCTAGCTCCAGAAGGGACCTTGATGGACCCAGGTACAGGGAGTCATCTCACATCCAGGAGAAATGGCCAGTAGGCCGGGAAGCTGGTCCTTGTTCCCAATGCAACTGAAGATGCAACCAAGGCTGCTAGKTTTAGGRGATTCAGAGGCTCTGAGTTGGGAGAAAAGTAGCAACTGCAATTAGAAGGGATGTAGAACATGTGCAGAGATGGGATGCGCACTCCTGGCTCTGGATGGAGGTCAGCATCAAGTCAGGGTGAAGTGAACTAGAGTGGAGAAAGGGCAAGAGGAACAGGACTGAGCCCTTGTATCAGTTTGGTTTTCTGTGATAAAAAAAAAATCCTGACAAAGGCAATTCAGAGATGGAGGAGTTGATCTCTGCTCATAGTACAAGGGTGCTTGCTATCTATCACTGCTGGGAAGTCACCCTGGGGCAGGAGCCTGAAGCAGCTGGAGGCTTGTTTTAGGCCATTCTAGACCCATCAAGTTAACAATGTAACAGTAATTGTTACATTCTTCCACTTTGATTCTTCCTCAAGCGATTAGGAAGAAAGAAAAGCATCGAATTGAGAGATTCCTTGAAAGTGGGGTTCCTGCTCTGAGTCCAAGCTTCTGGATGGAGGCTCTGTGCCAAGGCAAGACCCCCTGGGAGGGGGAGCAGAAAGAGCAAGCAGTTTTGAAGACGCACCAGTTTAGGGAGAAGCCTCAGCAAGAGGCACCAAGAACACGTCCATGAGCCTGAAGATGGAGTTTGAAAGTCTCCTAGAAGGATTAAGAGGAGAAATAAGGGGCAAACATCAGGTGGAGGCTAGATGAAGAAGAAATGCCAAGATCCATGAAAGATGACTCAGAAAAAGAGATACAAATGTATATAATGACTAATTTTTTAAAATTAAAGATGCATATAAGACTTCATATTGGAAGAGGTCATAGAATGCCTGGTGATATAAGTAAATACTTATAGATACCATTGTGATAAAATTTAGGTATATGAACTTGGATAAATAATATGCAAACAATCCTCTAACTACCCTCCATTCCCCCAAAACTCGCAACACAAACCAAACTCCTACCAACAACTTCTTTATTAGTCAACTAAGCAACAGACAGGAGAACAAGCAGTGCGCTGGGGCTCCCAGCATCCAAACCGCTCACAGCTGCCTCGACCGCCAGCTCTAGGGGATCCTGCACCTTCTGAACCTCTGAGGGCACTAGGTTTGCAGGTGATGCTCGTGCATGCACGCGCGCACGCACACACACACACACACACACACACACACACAGGGGGCGGGGAAAACACCTATACATGTAAAATAAACCTTAACAATCCCAACAGAACAAAATTAAACGTGAATCAAACACCTCTTCCCTCAAAACCAAGGGTCAAATGGACATTTGTCTTGTGGACAGGTGCTCTTTACAGGCGCTTATGGGGTCTGTAATCCCAGCACGTGGGAGACTGAGGCAGATTTGAGAGCTCAAGGCCAGCGGGAGCTCCGTAATTAGTTCTTGCGTCAAAAACAAAACAAAACAAACAAAAATCAAATGATAGCCCAAGTCCCCAAACACACAAAACCCCAAACAGCCAAACAAGGGCCAACAGCAGCAAACCTCTCTGAAGCTAGCACAGTTCTAAGGGTGATGAGAGCAAGGCGAGCCCTGAGTCTCAGATCACCATAGCACGAATCAGTAATCACTAATAAAGGTTCAGTTTATGAATGTTGTCACCTCTTAGGAAATAATTTCCAGTTGAAGAGGCATTTATACAGGGAACTACAAAACAGCGAAGACCAGTAAAGGAAGAAGCCTGGGAGGACAGGGACAGCCAGTGCTTACAAGGACCTGTTTTCATTACCAGATAAAAGACCAAGCAATGAAAATGAGGACATCAATTGCAAAAGTGACCAGACAGAAGTGACATAGAAAAAAAGCAGAGTGTCAGGGAGGAGCCAGGCTGGCACACATCACAGGTTAGAAAAAGTGAGAGAATGAGGAAGGAGAAGGCATATAGATAGTATATTAAAAAGTCATATGTAAGTATATATTTATATGAAATTAATACAAATAAAATTAAAAGTACATATAATATATATTAGGATATGTACTATATATAAAATGTAGGAAAACAGAAAATGTCTACGGCATAGAGCTATGAAAGGAATTGAAAACTACGGCCATGCCTTATTCTCTGGATAAGAGGCCGACACCCACAGTTTCCAGGCCAGYCTCACCAAATTTAAGGAACCAGAATATTTCAGAAAGCAGGAAGAGAGCCCTGTGCCTCACATATCTTACAATACTAGCTGGTACTGGGCTCCAAGATCAGATAAAGTAGTAAAAGAGGATTATAGTCCACTTAATTTGGATTTCCTAATTAAATATTAACTCCTGTATCCAACAGTATATTTTAACATATAAAATGGGCAGGTAGATTAACTTTAGAAGTAAGTTCACGAACAATCAAGTGTCTCACTCAAAATCATAAAAATCTATTAAAGGAAATAGCCATATGGTGGGAACTCCCTAAATTTGATGAAGTTGACATATCGCAACTTTGCTCTAAAAATATATATTAAGAGGTGAGCTATTAATGATCTTATTTCATGACCAGGAACAAAACAGAACCAACGAAACACAGTTACTTTTTAAATATACTATAAAGTCTCTTACAGACATGGGGAAGCCAACAGAATCAAGAGTGAAATCACTAGAATCAAATGTTGGCAAAGTTATTAGCCAAGAAAATCACTTATGAAAAAAAGTCAAATCTTCTTTCAAGCTAGCTAGAATATATGAGGAGAAAGGGTGCTTCTTTCGGGGCTAAAAAAAAATATGGTTTCCTTGGGGAAAGTCTAACAAAAAATGTGAAAGACTTTCAGTGATGAAAATGTAACTTTCATTAAAGGTGATAAGATCTGGGACTATGCTCATACAAATGTGGGGAACTTCCCAAACGAAGCCGCTTGGGAGGGCTACATTAAAAACAGTGAATGGCAGAGTGTGGGGCACTGGGTTAGACAGTGAGAAGGATTATTTATGTATATGTGTGCATTTGTCTGCATGTAAGTGTGTACGTGTGTGTGTGTGTGTGTGTGTGTGTGTGTGTGTGTGTGCAGTGCTCATGGAGGGCAGAGAGGGCATCAGATCTTCTGAGCCAGAGTTGACAAATGGTCATAAGCTGCCATGAGGGTGCTGGGAACTGAACTCAGGTCCTCAGCAAGAGGGACAAGTGTTTGAGCCGGCTCTCTAGTGCCTTAACAAATACTGAACCGCTTGAAACCAGAGGAGGNCACACACACACACACACACACACACACACACAGGGGGCGGGGAAAACACCTATACATGTAAAATAAACCTTAACAATCCCAACAGAACAAAATTAAACGTGAATCAAACACCTCTTCCCTCAAAACCAAGGGTCAAATGGACATTTGTCTTGTGGACAGGTGCTCTTTACAGGCGCTTATGGGGTCTGTAATCCCAGCACGTGGGAGACTGAGGCAGATTTGAGAGCTCAAGGCCAGCGGGAGCTCCGTAATTAGTTCTTGCGTCAAAAACAAAACAAAACAAACAAAAATCAAATGATAGCCCAAGTCCCCAAACACACAAAACCCCAAACAGCCAAACAAGGGCCAACAGCAGCAAACCTCTCTGAAGCTAGCACAGTTCTAAGGGTGATGAGAGCAAGGCGAGCCCTGAGTCTCAGATCACCATAGCACGAATCAGTAATCACTAATAAAGGTTCAGTTTATGAATGTTGTCACCTCTTAGGAAATAATTTCCAGTTGAAGAGGCATTTATACAGGGAACTACAAAACAGCGAAGACCAGTAAAGGAAGAAGCCTGGGAGGACAGGGACAGCCAGTGCTTACAAGGACCTGTTTTCATTACCAGATAAAAGACCAAGCAATGAAAATGAGGACATCAATTGCAAAAGTGACCAGACAGAAGTGACATAGAAAAAAAGCAGAGTGTCAGGGAGGAGCCAGGCTGGCACACATCACAGGTTAGAAAAAGTGAGAGAATGAGGAAGGAGAAGGCATATAGATAGTATATTAAAAAGTCATATGTAAGTATATATTTATATGAAATTAATACAAATAAAATTAAAAGTACATATAATATATATTAGGATATGTACTATATATAAAATGTAGGAAAACAGAAAATGTCTACGGCATAGAGCTATGAAAGGAATTGAAAACTACGGCCATGCCTTATTCTCTGGATAAGAGGCCGACACCCACAGTTTCCAGGCCAGCCTCACCAAATTTAAGGAACCAGAATATTTCAGAAAGCAGGAAGAGAGCCCTGTGCCTCACATATCTTACAATACTAGCTGGTACTGGGCTCCAAGATCAGATAAAGTAGTAAAAGAGGATTATAGTCCACTTAATTTGGATTTCCTAATTAAATATTAACTCCTGTATCCAACAGTATATTTTAACATATAAAATGGGCAGGTAGATTAACTTTAGAAGTAAGTTCACGAACAATCAAGTGTCTCACTCAAAATCATAAAAATCTATTAAAGGAAATAGCCATATGGTGGGAACTCCCTAAATTTGATGAAGTTGACATATCGCAACTTTGCTCTAAAAATATATATTAAGAGGTGAGCTATTAATGATCTTATTTCATGACCAGGAACAAAACAGAACCAACGAAACACAGTTACTTTTTAAATATACTATAAAGTCTCTTACAGACATGGGGAAGCCAACAGAATCAAGAGTGAAATCACTAGAATCAAATGTTGGCAAAGTTATTAGCCAAGAAAATCACTTATGAAAAAAAGTCAAATCTTCTTTCAAGCTAGCTAGAATATATGAGGAGAAAGGGTGCTTCTTTCGGGGCTAAAAAAAAATATGGTTTCCTTGGGGAAAGTCTAACAAAAAATGTGAAAGACTTTCAGTGATGAAAATGTAACTTTCATTAAAGGTGATAAGATCTGGGACTATGCTCATACAAATGTGGGGAACTTCCCAAACGAAGCCGCTTGGGAGGGCTACATTAAAAACAGTGAATGGCAGAGTGTGGGGCACTGGGTTAGACAGTGAGAAGGATTATTTATGTATATGTGTGCATTTGTCTGCATGTAAGTGTGTACGTGTGTGTGTGTGTGTGTGTGTGTGTGTGTGTGTGTGTGCAGTGCTCATGGAGGGCAGAGAGGGCATCAGATCTTCTGAGCCAGAGTTGACAAATGGTCATAAGCTGCCATGAGGGTGCTGGGAACTGAACTCAGGTCCTCAGCAAGAGGGACAAGTGTTTGAGCCGGCTCTCTAGTGCCTTAACAAATACTGAACCGCTTGAAACCAGAGGAGGYCCATTGATTCCTATGATGAGGACTCTCCCCGTCACTTGTCACTCGCTGTGRCTGTGATGTGCTACAGAGTGTGGAGGTCTGCTGGTGGGGGCGTGGCCATTAGCAAAGGCTTAGGAGGGCTTGCGCACAGGTAGCCTTMTTTCATCTCCAGAGGTAGATCTGTGTTCAAGGGGTCACGTTGAGAGGAAGAGGGTTTGTTCTTGTAATGAGAAGTGACTGGGGTGCTGTCTGTCTCTGTCTCTCCCTCTGTGCATGTGGTGGTGGTGGTGAGGGGATGAGTTAGGGGACAAATAAAATGCAAAGAAATGGTGTTGAATAAAGGACCAAGGTGACAGATTGGTGGTAGATGTGAAGTTATTTACAACTTTTAAACCCGAAAACTGGGTGTTATAGCGCYGGCCTGTAATCCCAGCTGCTTGGAACCTGATGCAAGAGGATCCAAAGCTTAAAGCCTGCCTGGGCTGTAGAGTGAGTTCAAGACCAGCCTGGCCAACTTAAGAAAACCTTAAAATATAAAAAAGGGGCAGAGGCAGAGCCACCTCCTAGCCATATGCACTACTCCCCGGTACTGCTATGGAAACAAAAACTAAAACCCCCAACAACAACAAATTAAAGAACACTGACTGCAACAGCAAGAAAGTTGACTTAGAACACAGCAGTGACCACCACAAACCAGGGAGGAAAAGGCAGGACACTGGTTACAAAGTCAGGAAAGTGACCCGAAGTCACAGGATCCTAAGGGACACACCGAGAGATGCTCAAGCTGGCCAGTGACCAGAGACTGAAGCAAGATGCTGTCTCTCAGCTACCTGATCACCTGCAGCGGAAGGCAAGCGGCTACCACGTGGCGATAGTCACAGCCTGAAGACGTTAATGTGGAAAATTCTAGAAGAAAACAGTACATTTAATCTTATTTAATATTAATTTACACACTGCCCTGTAATGTCCTTCCTGGGAAATGAGCTGTCCTCTGCCCAGCTCGTTCATACGGACTGCACTACCCGCTTCAAGGGTCTGTAACTCCAGATGCAGGGGATTTGACGCCCTCCTCTGGCCTCAGGGGACATCCTCAGTCACACCCACATGYAGGCACAGACACACAATTAAAAACTAAATATTTATAAAATAAAGACTCTTATAATCTATGTATGTGTATATTAGTTATTATTCTTATTGTTGTGACAAAGGTGCCGAGGAAAGGCATCTGGGCAGGGAAGGTTACTGTGAGGGCAATGAGGGGGAGGGGTGGGGAGATGGGGGGGAGGCAGGAGTGTGAGGCAATGAGGAACATTGCTACTCAGCTTGCTCTGTCCTTTCCTCTCAGACTGTGATCTCAGCCTGTGGGGCGGTGCTGCCTACATTCAGGCCTGAGTCTTCCTACCTCAGTCAACCCTTGGTAGAAACAACTTCACAGACAGAGTGACTTCTAGATCTTGCCAAGGTGACAATTAAGACTGACCACCACTGTGTGTGTGTGTGTGTGTGTGTGTGTGTGTGTGTGTGTGTATGCTTGGCCCATAGGGAGTGGGACTTTTAGGAGGCGTGGCCTTGTTGGAGGAACTGTGTCATGGTGGAGCTGGGCTCTGAAGTCTTACAAGCTCAAGTCTGGCCAGTGTGACGCAGCCTCTGCCTGTTGCCTCATGATGTAGAACTCTGAGCTCCTTCTCCAGCTCCATGTCTGCCTGCACACCACCGCGCTTCTMGCCATGACRCAAACTGTAAGCCAGCCCCAAACAAACCTTTCCCTTTTATGACTTGCCATGGTCCTGGTGTCTCTTCACAGCAATAGAAACCCTAAGTAAGACAACCTGTTAGGTTGGGAGGTGACTGTGCCTTGAGCGGTCAGGAGCCAGGAACCAGTTTTAGCAACGACTCTTTGCAATCACGATGCTGAACGAAGGGCGAAGTGTGGATTGTTGCGTTGGCTCAGCAGGTAAGGGTGCTCGCCACCGAGCCTGATGGCTTCCTCAGGATCCATGGGTGGAAGGAAGGAGCCAGCTCCCACCCTCTGGCTTCTACTTATACGTCTCAGCCCCCCTCCCCAACCAATGAGAAAACAATTGTCAAGTGGCACACAGAACTTGGTGTCACCCTCCTGCAGCAGTCGCTGCCATCCAGTGGCTAAGTATATTCCCAAGGGCATGTGAAGGAGTCCCTGGAGGAGGGAGCCAGGAGAAAGAAAAACAGGAGCTTTTATACAATGGCTTGTGTATCTATTGTGGCCTAGAGGGCACAAGGAACTCAGAACTTGGGAAAGCCACAGGCTTTATTTAAAGACCATTGGGGACACTGAGGGATGCAGGAAGGTAGCCCTTAGAGAAGGGGACTGTAAAGTGTGGTAGGGATACCCCTCTTTTCGCCAGGCACAAAAAGACAGCCAGCAAGGAAATACACATCTCTGTCAGCTCTGGTTCACTTTGTGATCTGTCCCTTTGCACACAGAGAAAAGCAGGCCAGCATTCCCTTTCCTGTCTAAAAAAAAAAGGTTTCTGGGCCATCTTTCCTCACTGCTATATCCTGGACATACTAATTTTAACACAACCCCAAGCAACACAAAATTAAGGAGCAAGGGCTATTTCAAAACACACAGCACAAAGCGGCTCTGCTTCCAGGAGCTCAGCAGCGACGTGGGTGTCGCTCTCCCTCTCGCCGTGGGCCACGGCTGATGTACTAAGTTCTGGATGGAGTGTCCCAGGACTCACAGCAGCTCTCAGACACTGKACAGAGGCAGGAGCACAGGGTGTGTGCCAGAGTTGGCGGCGCTGGTGGGGGAGTTCAGATGAAGCTTCCCAGTGGAGATTTCAAGTGTGCACAGTGGCTCATGGATTGTCAGGCTGGGAAGGCAGGACAGGTTTGCAGGGCCCCCAGGAGGACTCACTCCCAGTATAGAGACAAAAGGCCAAGAATAAGGACCCCCACCCCTACACCCCCAGTCATCAGATGAACTGCTCGGAGTCTGAGCCACTGCTTTGTATGGACAGACAATCAGAACCTAACTCAGAACAGTCTTTGGAGCCTCAGTCCAAGGGACCAGTCTCAGGGAGGACAAGCGGTGCTGGTACCATGGAGTCTTGTGATTGCTCTGAGTCCCTGGGTCTTGGAGACTTTATCAAACGATAGAGAAAGTATACACAACTGATAATGGTTTTGTTAGAAGAGAAAGAAACACTAGAGCAGATATGCTTCAGGCCAGTGTCAGGCTCTAGCCAGATGGCTGTTGAGTCCGTTGCCTGTTTTTTTTTAAGGATTTTTTTGAGTTTAGGGGTGGGGAAAGAGCTGATCCCCAGATGTGGAAATTGGGTGGCCCCTCGGCTTGACTGGCAGATGGATTATCGTATAACTTGGGATGTACTGCAAACCCCATAATTTTAAACATATATACTTTGGATGTTCTGTGTGGGCACAGGCCATATATCTCTTAAGTTTAGAAAAAAAAAACCCTAATCATGCATATTCATGAGATGGTAATGAGAACTTTCCCTTGACAGGTTGTTTCAATGGCAGACCTGTCCTCTTTGCACTGAATACTGGCTTACCACTGGCCCCCTTTTTCTACAAGCAGGTACCCAACCAAAAACTAGTTGCTGCTGGGCTGATGCCTGCTGGGAAGGAGCACACAACACCTTTTTTCAGGGAGAGTTGACTTGGTCTCTGGGGTTGTTGCTACACTAACCTGGCTCATCTTGCCCTCAGAGAGAACTTGCTCCTTAAGTCTTTTGAGTATGCAAAAGAGTAAAGTTCTGGTAGCTCTTTTCCATTGAAATAAGGATACTGTAAAAATCAGAAGACATTCTCTCCGACCATTCCTAAAGGGAGGCTCCCTTGGGCAGGAAAATTGTTCAAGCATCCCTTGACAGAGGGTCAAGTGTGGGGTCRGGGGTGTTCTCCTTGCTAAATTGTCAGGCTGCTGTTCTGGTTGACCCAGAAGGCTAATCCACCCATGTCTCTGGGTTTCTTTCTGGAATTGGACTGAGGTCTTGTTATAATGTCATTGCAAGCTAGATTTGTTGAATCCTGGAAGAAATGAACTATCTGTTTATTGAGAAGAAACAGGGGAGGGCAAAGATCAGCAGAAGAATTAAGGATAAACCAGACACAACTGGAGGAAGGAGCCGCCTGTAGGACCCCAGTTTTCCAACCTGTGCTGGGGAAGGCCCATTACTCAAATGCTTGACCGTACTACCATTAGGGATTTTTTTGACATTTTGTTGGACTTTACTTGTCTTGTTAAATTAGAAGCAACATTTTCCTGTAAGACACAGGTAGGTTGTGAGAGCCAAAGTTATGTTTTAAGTTCTAATTACTATGCCCAAGAGATCCATGAGACAAAAAATGCTTCTAATCTGTAAACCCCTTGGCCAAGGACAGATACCCCGAGATGCTGAGGGTTACTCTTTATGAAAGACATCAAGTCACATGTTTCCATTCCCCTAATGCATCTCTTTGACCCAACTGCACCAGATGTGTTTGATCACTTCCTGCCTCGGCAGGAGGCACGTAGGCAGGAGATATGCCGGGCTATATGCTTGCCCCGAGTGKATATAGGTGGRAGGTAGGGAACAGGAAGTATGTCAGGGCATACGTTTGCCCGATCGGACCTAAATGGAAAATGCACGGCCTTATGGATTTGCCTTTGTAAGCCGCCTCTGCAAAATGATGGAGTTCATCRTCCTGGCCAGTACTTCATTAAAGCTTGTTCACATTTGGCTCAAAATTGTGGGAGTGGTCGTATTCTCACCTGGGGGAATTAATACCTCATGTCCTCCTGAAAGTCAGCCTAAGGCTGGTCACTGCTGTTACTTTCAGAGTTTTTGTTATTGTGTGTGTGTGTGTGTGTGTGTGTGTGTGTGTGTGTGTGCGCGCACATGTGTGTTTGGGGGCAGGTGCACAAGTGTAGGTGCCTTAGCTTCAGGTGCTTGTGAGCTGCCTGACTCTTGTTCTAGGACTCTGGTCTACTCAAGAGCAATATGGCCGTTAACTGCTGGCTAAGCTGTGGCTCCAGCCCTGGGACCCCGTCTACTTTGAAGGACAACCTATGCAAGGGAATCTAATTGATCTTSGATGTAGGTGAGACTCTGTACTATTTCCCCAAAAGCTCCTGGCTGTGTCTTTTGGTAGTAGTTGTTGTTAGATTCCTGGAGAACCTCTCCTAGTGGATAGGCTGCTAGCTGAAGGCCCCAAGTGAGTAATCCACTCAGGGTGGCATCCACGAGGCAGCTGCTCACCTGGAAGGGGATGCTTCTATACAGGAAATCATAAAGAAGCCTTTTCCTGTCCAAGGAGTTGTCTGGTGTCTTAACTGCCAAGGAGCAAGTGCTGCTCCACATGAAAGATCACACAGGACAGACCTTACGCCCACATATCCAGTACTCACTTTGAAAATCTGGTGCTTTTTACTTATAGAGAAGATAATCATCTGAGGCTTTAAGGTCAGGTTCTCTGATGAATCCCGAATTATTATACTGAGTTAACTGAGACCCAGAAGACAGGCACCACAGGTCTCTCATTTGTGGATCCTAGCTTCCGATATAACCTGGAGTCAGCGCAGAAACCGGGAAAGCAAAGAACCATGGGCAAGGGTAACGGAAGAAGGRGCGGCCCGCAGGCTGCTAAGGGGGAGGTGAGAAAAATCGGGGGCAGTTAGCTGGGAAGTGGGGAGAGAGGCCAAAACTAGTGAGGAATGGAGGAAGAATATATACCAGTAAGGGGATTTTCAAAAAGCCATAGGGGAGAATAAAACGCAGGGGCGATCGGGAAGACTCAGCACTTAAGGGCACTTGCAGTCTTACAGAGGACAGGGTTCAATTCCCAGCACCCACAGCGTGGCTCACAACCACCTCTGACTGCAGTTTCAGGGAGGACTTGATGCCCTCTCCTGATGCACCGTATCACATGGCGCACTTAAATGCAGGCAAAACACTTGTACACGTGAAATTCTAGCCATTTAAAGATTCATACATATGTTATGTCTATAGGCATATAGATATAGTCTGAATAAAGTTATTTCACGTGGGGTGAGAATGTTGCCCTCAAAAGCCATAGACTAAGAAAATCTTTCAGGTCAATCATGGGAAGCCTCTCTGAGTTGTTGGTCAGTGAAGTGAAGGGACTCCCAAGACAACATGGGCTATTTCTGTCACCCACCGCCACCCCCCTCATTGACTCAAGGACTTGAGGGAAAGGCCCTATTGCGGAAGACACCACACACGTTGGACACAGAACTTGGAGAAATCAAGGTGGAGCTCATCTGAGACYTTCCTCCCTAAGAACTAGCTCTCACAGTGGCCAAAGATTCTATAAGCCACAGTAATGACCAGAATGGCAACGTCTCCGTGCTGGTGCCATAGTGGCATATACATCACCAGGGTAACCACCAGCTTGTTAGTTGGACCCAAGGCCTGCTCAGTAGGAGATAATACATGCCTGGTACTGTAAACTACCCCATGGCTGATGATGTCRTGGATCCTAAGGAGAACCTACCACTATTTTGCAATCACAAGCTAGTCAACATGTAGAAGGCAAACTGACTGTGGGGTACCCAACTCCAATTGATACAATACACCCCCTACATCTAAGGATCAAAGAATACTATAGAAAAGGAGGTGGAAAGATTCTAAGAGCCAGAGGACCTGAATGTCTGCTATGGGATAATGTCCTCTGTAGAAGGACAGAGAAACGGCACCCATGAAATCTCAAAAATATGGTTGCCTAAAGAAGACCCGCACAATGACAGCACCAGTTAGCATGCCAACATGGATGGGGGAAATAAGGCCCTGCCCTTAGATGAAGAGCCTCAGCAGTGAGTAGATAGTAGATCCTGAAAGGAGAAGAATCAGTCTTTTCTAAGGATGAGCACCTGACAGGCTGTCCAGTTTCAACTAGTCATCCCTAAGCACACACGCACACTAGCAGCATTAAGCAGATTCATCAGGCTGTGCTTACACACACATATAAGGAGTGGAAATGGTGTAAAAATAATATTTGTATGAAATTCTTAAAACAAACAAACAAAAAAACCCAACCGAATATGGATCTGAGGAACTGGTGGGTTTACRCTCTCCCAAGTTTGGCCCCTGTAGGGTTAATCTGTGAGCTACCAAATGGGACCCCACCAAGGGCTTGGAAAAGGTAAGCTTTAGGACTRGTGGCTGGGCTTGGTTTTCTAGTGTTTGGAAATACAAAGTTTCTCTTTCAGGATCCCTTGGCCCTGGGAGGAGCCTGTGTCATAGCTGTTGTGGTGGTTCTGGGCTGGGGGCTTCCAGGTCCTCGGCATCTTAGTCAAGATGAATAAAGGAGAACACAGACTGCAAAGTAGCAAGGCTTCTTTATTCAACGTGCTAACGGATGAGAAAAGACTGCATTTGCAAGATGATAGTGAGCCTGTAAGTTAGGTGCCCTGATTATGATGGAGACTTTCCTTTTATAGGGTTCAAGAGGAGGAGGAGGAGGANTGTCCTCCTGAACTTCTCCTCATCCTTCTCTCTGGCAGCAAGCATCTCCTCAACTGTGCATCCCTCTGCAGCACATACTGTAATTACATTCCCCACCACTAACTCTGAAGGYAGGCCATTTTTACTGTACCATCTAATCCAGTGGTTCTCAACCTTCCTAATGCTGTAACCCTTTAATATAGTTCTTCATGTTGTGGKGACCCCCAACTGTAAATTTATTTTCGTAGCTACTTACTAGCTGTAATTCTGCTACTGGTGTGAATCAAAATGTAAACATCTGTGTTTTCTTATGGTCTTAAGTGACCCCTTGGAATGACCCCCAAAGGGCTCATGACCTACAGATCGAGAACTGCTGACCTAATTCATAGTGGACATTCAAGTAGAGCTTGCCAAAGTGAATAGAAATGTGTATATGTCAAGAAGAGAGAAAATATCTTGACTTAGAAAAATGTTTTCTTTCTTTCATTATATATAATTATAAAAGTACAGGAAAACAAACAAAATTAAAGTCTTTCACAACACAACTCTTTCAGGGACAGCCGCTGTTAATAGGTTAGAAAATGTATTTCCAGTTAAAGCATTCTTTTAAACAAAGCCTTTTTTTTTTTTAAAGTAGAAAATTACCTAAATGGCCTAAAAGATGACCCTAATTCTTAACTTGTTTCTATTAGCTCACAGAGAGAGTGGTCATCCTTTTTGGGGTGATCACCAGTCAAGAGGAGGTCCAAGAGAAATACATAGTGTGTGTTTTATTCATCTTTTGGAATCTACTGGATATGGTAAGGTAAGTAAGCAAAATTGCTGGGCATTGCCGTACATATCTTTAATCTCAGAAGTAAAGATGGGTGAATCTTTGTAAGTTCAAATCCAGCCTGGCCTTTATAGCTAATTCCAAGCCAACCAGTACTATACAGTGAGATCCTGTCTTAATCATCAATCAATCTGCTAATACAAGGGAAAATTGCTTTGGTGAAATGAGTAATAACTGCTCGTACTGGTTACTCTGAATGAGACAGAAAAACCTCACTGCATATTGTTTTATATTGAAATAGAAATGTCTAKGWAGGACTTTCCATAATGGGCCTATGRAGAAGAAAGAAAATCRRTCTTTGTATTTTAAATGCAAATCCGAGCCCTTAGGCTCCCAGCACAAGGCTCTGCCATGACACCAACCTGAAATGACCYCSCAGCTATATACTAACGGRASGGACCTTATCATTCTTCTAGCATGCAGTTTTAATAATGGACGTTCATTACTTGTCAGAACCCACAAAATTGGTGTCATAGTTAGCTTCAGTTGYCAACCTGACCCCTGGGAAAAGAGGGAACCTCATCTGAAAAATTGCCTCCATCTGATCAGCCTGTGGAGGCATTTTCTYATTGCTAATTGGTGGAGGATGGTGCAGCCCACTGTTGGCCTGGAGGCAAGTCAGCAAGCACCTTTGCTACCCACTGCTTCAGATCCTGCCCTGGCTTCCTTCAGTGAGGGAATATGACTTGGGAGTCTTTCTTCCCCCCTCAAACCATTGGTTTTGGTCAATGTTTTCTTATAGCAACAGAGGAGAAAACTACAACAGTTGGTTTCTGTGACTTCAAGAATATTTTATATTAGGACCTCATTTCTCTGGGGAAAAATGTACCCTCATATCCATTTCTAGTGGGATACAATGGCTAACTCAGTCCTTTTGTGGCATCCAAAAGAACTACTCCTACTTCAAATATCTGGATGGGAGCAGGCCCCAAAAGAGTCCTTATTTTGTGGCTGAGATTGGGTATTTTATTCTGACATTTTTATCCTATTATCAATAACTTGTCCAAGTTAAAATATAGCCTCAACAATAGGTTGAGTCCTAAAGATTGTATGGGTGCTTNAGGAGGAGGAGGAGGAGGAGGAGGAGGAGGAGGAGGAGGAACCTGGTCCTTAGGGGCACAGTTTGGGCAGTTCTCTATTTTGATGGACAGTTTAAGACATCTCACCATTTCTGTACTGTGTTTTGCCCCTTTCCACAGTTCATCTGATTTTAATGGTATGCATGTGCGATGAATGCACAGGCATAAAATGGTGAATTGGGGTTTCTCATTAAAAATTCATAATGAGGACACAATTTGCCTACCACTAGCTCACCCCAAAACTAGATCGGGTCACATGTGCCTTTGTATTCCTGGACACGGGGAGAATATGACTGGACAGAGTCTAAGCTTGGGGTGGGTGGCTGGTGGGGAGAGGAACTTTCTCCATTGTTCAGAGTGGAGTGTGCTTGCAGCTCCATGAAGATGCAGGTCCGGGGTTACTAAGAAGCTTCAAGGGACAATGTTCACAGAGAGGGATGTGTGTGCACAGTACACGCGGCTGAAGTAGGTCTTGGCTGACAAGTGCAGTATTAGAAGTGTGTGCGAGCCTAAGTCAAGTGGAGCCCTAGGTTGCTAAACTATCCCCTATGCTTGCCTGCTCCATAGCCAGTAAAGAGAATAACTGTCCTTAGTAGCTTTTCGTAGGTTAGAGGCTTAGGATAACCTCAAGATAGGCCTTTTTTCTAGGACAAAAAGGGAGCTAGATTATTACTAAAATAAGTTAGAAGTTTGGTAAGACATCCAAGAGAAAAGATAAGAATTGTTACAGCTATCATCAAGGTTAATCCCAGTGGAATGATTAAGTAGCTGTGGAGTCCCCAGCAGGGAACTAGCTTAGCAAAGATAGACAGGTAAGTTTCCCACTCACAGGCCAGTGCCACCTTCGCCATATCCCATATACAGAAAGGGACCCTGGCAGTTGCTTTCCAGGTCCCATAGAGAGGGAAAGATTTCCACTTGTAATTAGTATGGGAGTGGACCAGTTTTCTCTCTCTCTACTTTCTTTCTGGGACAACAGCCACCAATCAGCAGAAGACCAGAAAGACAAGCCTCATATGTCCTGCCCGTGTGCTTCCTACGGTCCACTCGGACCGATGCTGGCTATATACAGTTCTAGCCTGAAGAGGAGACACAGCCAGGGAGGTGGGCGAGACTTCAGAGAGAAGCAGTTTGACTGTCTAGGGCATAAGCAGTGGGTTCTTTAAGATGTAACAAGGGAGGGAAAAAGAAGAGTCAAGAGGTCTTTAGGGTGTTTGTGATTACAAAAGTGTAAGGAGCAAGTGTAAGCAATATAAAAGAAATATGGCAAAAAGGCAGAGGAAGGTTCTTTGAAGGGAAGCCTGGTGTGTAAAAGAGTGATTCACACACACACACACACACACACACACACACACACACACACCCAGAGGAGGTGAGTAGGAACTCACAATCAGATCTAGTGGAAGAGGGGACAATCCTAGAGACACTTCTACCCCGGAGAGAGGCTGCCTCAGAGCACACTGACCAACTGTCATTTATCTGTTTGGTCAGTGTGTCATGTGAGGAAAAAAATTTACGATGTCCTTGGCTTAAAGGAGCGTATATATTATCTGAGGCCCTTCGGTAGGCTTTTCCAGCACAGAAGCATCTGGAGGGGGTGGTTTGACTCCACAGAGGTGTCTCCAGCTGAGCATTCCAGCAATTTACATGGCTGCCAAAGTGGCCACAAACCGCCAAACAACCCTTTTCCCAAGTTTTTTCCCCCCTTATCCCCCTTCTCTGACCACCAGGGGTGATAAGGTTAGGGTCTAGAGCTGAAAGGGCTGGGGGCCTGCACTCATGGATGGGTTGTAGAAACTGGCCCAAGTCAGTGAGGCCCCTTAGTCATGTCAGGGTCAATGAATAGACCCCAACAAAGAGAGAGCCTCCTGGGCAGCATTTCATAGAGGTCACCTTACGCTCATGGGGTGTGTGTTCCTTATCTTCATTGGGGCTGTTGGGAGTAGGTGAGCCATTTTCTAAGGTCTCCTGGCATAAGCTAGCCAGTGAGCAATTGAAAGTCTGATCGGCCCTTCCTGCAATTCCAGAAGATTGAGGTGTGTGCTGGCAAAATGTAGACGTTACTGCTGTAACCCCCTGGGTTGCCTAGGAGGTAAAGGATAGCCCATGGCTGCTTTGGAGCCATCTCGGGAGGCTGAATCTGGAAATAATTGTTCTGAGGACTCCATTAACCACCTTAGTGGGTGGTGAAACCTTCTATCCATTCCATCCACGTAGTATCTGCTGATACTAGGAATTGCTTGTAGCCCCTGGAGGCAGACCAGTCCTTCCTTGGACAGCTATTTTTTTTTTAATAGAGTAAAATCAGGGAGGGTATTCTTGGCCTTGGGCTGTTAACTACACAGAGGGGACGTGTCTGACACATGAGCTTGATGGTTGTCATTAAGCTGATACCTATCAAAAGACATGAGGTGGGCTCAGGAAGTGGGCTTGGTAGGTAGGAAGAATACTTGCTGTGCAGGCCGGCGGACCTGGCTTTGAATACCCAATATCCACATGCAAAGGCCGGCATGACTGTGTGTGCCTGTAGCCTCCGCACTGGGGCACAGAGACAGGTAGATCCTGAGAGACCTCTGGGTAGTCAGCCTAGACAAACCGGTGAGCTGTCGGACCAATGAGAGGCCATCAAGGCAATAAGGCGAAGAGCAAGAGAAGAAGACCCCAGATGTCCTGCTACGGCCTCCGCACGCATGCACACAAGGGACTGCACCGCACACACGAAGGCAGTGCAACATACACATTAAGTTGGAAGACCATAGTCACTGTGCATCTAGTGTCTTATTCAAAGGTAGCAGGGACAGGCGTGGGGAGGGAGGGTGTGTCAGCACCCTGGCTTTTGCCTCTCCATCATCCTTTCGATTTCTCTCAGAGGTTGAGCTATGGTCCTTCTGATGCCCTCTCCAGTGGATCACTGTCACCTTCTCTGAGAGATTAACAGCTTCCAGCAACTGAAGAATCTCTTTGTGGTGTTTTAGCGTGGACTGCTTTCTCGTCAGCAACCCTTGTTCCTTCCATATGGGTATATGGGTGGGTAACACCGTAAAGGCATATTTGGAGTCAGTATAAATGTTAGTCTTTCCCCCTTACCTAGATAAGGATGCAGGTCAATGTGATGAATTCAGCCTCTTGAGCTGAAGTCCAGTTGGGGCAAGAAGATAGAGCTCGTGTTTGGACTAGCTTGTATCCAGCTTCTTTTTTGACCCTGGAGAGCATAACTAGTGCCCTTCCTCCTCTTGAGTGGACCCGAGTCGCTCTCCTGTATCACGTGAGAGCATCATTTTGAGAAATAGCCTCTCCACAAGAATGTTTGGCTTCCAGTGACAGGTGCATAAGGTGAGCAAGTTTTAAAGCCTTGGTAAGTTTTTATGGCTATCTGGGAAGAGTGGCTTGTACCAAGTTAATCTTCCCTGTGCTGTCCTGATGGTTCATGTCTCACTTTTAGGATGCCTCTGAACTAACGGAGCTTTGAACTTCCAGTGGTTGTCTTGGAGTTACCTTGGTAGCCTTGTCTACTAGGAGGGCAATGGGCACTATCGCCCTTGGGCAGTTAAGTTGTCTCTGCCTAGATTTTTGTCTAGATTTCTAGACTATATAGGCCACCTTCCAGGATTTGGGACCTAGCAGCAGGGTTAGAACCCTAAGTGGCTACTCTTTTTCTACGATACAAAAACAGTGAAGGGTATTGTTGGGACAGGTATTTCCCTGGATAAGGTCCTAACCCAAACAAAACCCGCCTGAGGGCCTTGAAGGTGGTCTGTATTTCTGAAGTTCATCACAGTGGGTTAATGTCTGGTCCTTTAGTTTCTTCAGATAGGGCTCTATTCTAGGCCTCAAGCTGGGAAGCCAGAATTGGAAAATTGCATTTCTCTAAAGAAGTGTTATGGCTGACTGGAGATTCCATGTGTAAACCATTCTGAGGATAGTCAGGTATAAGTTGCCTGATTCTCAGGGCAGGGTGAGGGTGTGTTCCAGGTTTGTTACTCTTTTGGGAGAGATTTGTGCCTTAAAAAAAAATGACACTTTCTATTCCCTCTCTGCCAAGAAATTTAGGCTCTTAATAATGTGAGATTATCAGACCACCTGCATACTGTAAGATTGTTCCCTCTTTTAGCATCAAGTCTCTGAAATTCCTTCCTTATCCCCTGGCATAAAAGTGTGGGGGATATCCCCAAAGATCCAAGGAAGTACTGCACAAGAGTATTATGGGCTGTCTTTGGGTCTCCCCTCACACCCCTTTCCCCCTCGTAGTCAGTGGAACTTCCCATTCAAAAGCCAGTAGGAACTGGAGTCTTGAATGTAGTGGGACAGAGAGAAAGAAGACATCTTTTCTATCTGACATTGAAGACCATTGGGTGTCTCTTGAGAGCCCAACTTAGGAGTATATGAAGATCACCTAAGGAGGTGGGCAGGGATTATGACTTCATCTATCAGTCACGGCTCTTGGACCAACTGATAGTTTCACGACCAGGAGAAGAATAATACAGAGTGAGGACTAAAGGGTTTTGCAGTTCAAACTTTAGGAACTTGTTTAGGGCAGGCTGAAATCCCTTTCTTGCCTTCCTGACTTGGCGGGATAATAGAAGAGGCCTTGCAAGGAGATCTGAATGAACATGGTTGTTTTATCAGTCCTGAACCCAGGCTGATAAGCTTACCAAGTTCAATGATCAGCCTGATGTCTATCTGAGGGGGGAGGTGCCCAGCCTCTGTCCGAAGGAGAGCTACTCCCCGCCCCGCCCCCAGAGACTGTCTAAATTGTAAAATTGCCTTCAATTTTATCATCAAGTTTCTCCCTGGCTGCTAAAGTCAAAGAATTCATGAATAAAAATAAGCCTTTCAAAGCAACAAGTAAGCGGTGTGTGGTGGTGGTGGTGGGGGGGCAGGAATAGTAAAGTCTAAACAGTTCTAGGACTCTCTGTGGATCAAGAGGATCATTTTCCAGCATAAACAGGTCTGTAAGTCACTGGGAAACTTCTCTGGGTTCTTCAGGCACTTTCTCCAGTTTCCCCTTACGTGGCTGGATATCAGAAAGGGCAGCTGTACCCCAACAGTCCCGCTAGTTCCAGCCGTCTCTTTCCATGTTAGGAGATCTGACCATGCTTGTGAATGTGGGGTTCTACTATCCACATGTTGGGAACTTGAAAAGAGATGTTGGGGGTCAGGTTCAGGAGTTGTGGTAGTTAGAGTGGTTTGCTGAGGGAGAAACAGAGTTCCCCTTGAGAGACTATTAAGCGGAAGTAGTGAGTTGCCTAGCACATCTCTCTCCCCGTTTCCTCTGGTTCTTTGTCTCATGGACAGACCAATGGCTTCCGATAGAGACTCTCGAAGGTCTGGACACACAGGGTCTCAGACCATTTTCCTTGCCTCCTAATGAAAGAAATCTAGTTGCAGAATAGTATTCTCATTGAGACTATTTTGTTGAGGCCTCTCCTCTCCATCCCCCAGTTTGTTTGTAAGCAAGGCAGTATTGTAGTAAAACACAATTTTCGCCAGTAGTTAAGGAGACACCCGAGGGAGAAGCCTGCTGGAAGAGAAGAGGAGTTTGCTATGAGGAGGAGAGCGGACATCTGGAGGCCCTTTTTGCCCACCCTGGGATAGGGCTGGGGAAGCAGGTTACGCTAAAGATTCCAGGGGCTCCCCACTTTGGAATCTCTCTTACTTGGGAGTCTCCAGCCTGAGCTGGAGGTTTCCCCCATTACTCGTCCCTTGTTCCAAGTGGGACATCCCTGGGTATGTACAATGGCAATCTGACTGCCTGACATCCTCCCAGTGCCATTCTTTAAGATAGTCAGAGGCAGGTGTGGCCCAGGGTTGCCTGGAGGTGGGAAGTGTTACAGCACAAACAAATGTGTGGATTAA
The DNA here is from genome assembly GCA_002335545.1 of Apodemus speciosus. Classification (NCBI taxonomy): domain Eukaryota; kingdom Metazoa; phylum Chordata; class Mammalia; order Rodentia; family Muridae; genus Apodemus; species Apodemus speciosus. The sequence continues at coordinate 27,282 of BDUI01005551.1, forward strand.
CATGAACGATAAGATGTCAGGAGTCAAGCGGCCAGTCGGGAACACCAAGGGACGTAAATAAGAAGGCTAGCAGCTGGGCATGAGATAGCCAAGCTGGTCAGACAAAAGTAAAGACAGGGGTCTGAGAAAAATTAGTTCATTTTGGCAGGCTTCTACCTGAAGAATATATACAGGACACTGCTGTCCTTTCATGGAGTAATGTATCTAATTGCAACAGACTAAATTGTAAGAACAACTTCTCAGAAGGCCTCCACTTGATCCAGGAAAGAGACCATCCCAAGGCGAGGAGTCAGACATGAGGTCATCTGGGAGAGGTGCTGTCCTATACCCCAGAGACAGTGTCTCCTGACTGYCAGAAGGCCCCTTTGTGGTTAGAGCAGTACAGTTATGTGGCCACTATGCCCACGTAGCCCCTCGTAGACCCTAACAAAGGGTCGAGTCCTCAAAGGACCTTACATCACTGTTGCCTCCACTATGATTTTTGACGCCCCCACCCCTTTTGTGAAGATGAGGTGGGGAGAAAAACACCCCCAAAGGAAGATCTTGTCAACCATGATTTGGGTCACAAAAAGGGGTCACCTTACCCCTCAGTATGGCACCCACTTATACACCTTATAATACTCCATAAGAGCAACTCTAAATCCCCAACTCAAAATCGTCTGCATCTGCGTCTGCGTCTGCGTCTGCGTCTGTGTCTGTGTCTGTGTCTGTGTCTGTCTTTAGGGTGCTTGCCTTGCTTAGCCTCTGGTAAATGAGCTTTTGTCAGACTGTCCCTGCCTCATGACTGAATTTATTCTTTTGAAGACCAGAGCCAGGCGACTCTTACACTAGCAACAACAGGTGGAGTAAGGGGCCCGGGTGGGGGCTTGGCAGGTGAGCGAGCACACTTGCTGCCGAGCCTGCCGACTTGAGTTTGATTCCTGGGATTCAGATGGACAGAAGAGAGAAGAAATTCCTGTAAGGCATCCCCTAACTTCCTTCTGCATGCTTACCCTGACAAGTGTGCCAATCCTCTGCCCATCCTCCAACCTCGCTCCCTCAACAAATACATTTAAATGAAAATAAAACACCCTCACCCCCCCCCCCCCAAAGAACTGAACATTCTGCTTCAACATAGGCAGGACTCATCTGCCTAGTCCAAAAGATTTAGACAGGCATAAATGGTAATGTTTCCTGCTTCTTGAGARTCATTAATGTTAGGGGGTTGTGGGGGGAGCACTTTAGATGGTATCTCCTCAGTTTAACTCAGCAGGTAATTTTTTTTTGTCCTGGATAATAACTGGGGCCTTCTAACAAAGGCAGTAAAAGGGAAAGTCCCTGAACTCCAGGACTCAGTCTACACATGAAATTGGAAAACTGGGAATCCATATCTTGATACAGAGGAAAAGAAAAGTGAGGGGGGCAATTTCTGATGAATGAAAAGTAGAGCAAGCAATACTTTTCCTTTTCCATTTTAGCGCCAGACTTATGTGCACTCACAGAACACTCACAGAATGAGACAGCTGATGTGCGCATCTGCCTTGTGTTAGGCAAAGCCTATATTGCTAATCTAATACTTGGGTGCCCCATTACGGAAGGCTTTAAATGGTGAACAGTCCAGTGGTTTTTAACCATTTTCTTCCTCTGTGCCTTCTACAGATAGCTAGCAAGACAAGTAAGTGGTCAGAGGGATGAGCTATGAGGACTCCTTTGGCRAGCTTACCTCCTGGCTGGCTCACCAGCTGGGTTAGCTGTGGGGTCTGGTGACACAGAGTTAATACCAAAAGGTTGTGAAGAAAAGGGCAGAGTGGGCTCTGAGTGGGCAGCAAGGCTCTGTCCCCAGAGCCTCTCCTTTTGTTGAGGTTCTCCAGAGGTGAGGTGGGAGAGGGAGCTGATTCCCAGGAGGAGGAGGAGTGGGGGGGAGGAGGAGCTAGGTGGCTCCTTGAGTGACAAATGGATTACAACATTGGATTCTCTGTGTATATGCAGGCCATATATCCCCTAATTTTTGGTGGCTATATGTTCCCATCATGCATATACATAACATGGTAAAATAGTTTTCTGCCGATGGGTCATTTCGAGGGCGGACTCACCCTCACGACACTTCTGCTTCATATTGGCTTAGGCTGCCCTTGTCTCTTCTTCAAGCGCACACCTAACTAAACCTTACTCAYGGGGGAGAAGATCTGGGCAGGCACATCTCTCAAGGACAGTTGCTTGGGCCACTGGAGGATGTCCCATGTCTAACTTGGTCGGTTTGCATTCACCCCGGGGGGGGGGGGCGGAGGGGGCATCATGTCTCTGCTGAGAATTAGCCAGCTGCATCTTTGTCATCTACTGTATCTATTTGTGAGTGAGTGTGTGTGTGTGTTTATTAAAATTTTGTATCAAATTTGGTCTTGTACTACTTTTAGCTTTGTACCTTGGGCCTTTTCCAGGCCCTACACCCAATATGTTGCTAAAGGACTGCAGCTGGTGCTGCATGGCTTCTTTTATAGGTTCTCAGTCGGAAGAATTTCAAAACAGGCTCAGAAGGAAAGTCATGGACAATCGTATTGGTGTTTGAGAGAACAACACTGGACGGGGCTAGCTGGGGAACTCAGAGGCTGCTAGGAAGGGGGAGCTGGACTAGAGGAAGACAAAAGGGAGTGAGCGCTTCCTTTCGTAAGGAAACCGCAAGTCTCCGAGCCTCTGCATGCGGCGTCTTTGGAGAGTGAGGATGCCCAGAATGTTAAGGCAAGCAGGCTTACAATTTCTACTAGCGTCTGGAAAAGAGAGAGAGAAAGAGGGAAAGAAGTTTTATGCTTTCTGAACTAGGAAATCGGGCAGRGTTAGGGGATAGGGATCTATAAGCAGCTTATGGGGCCAGGGGCTTCTGGGAGTGTACAGACCTAACTCACGAAGGCAAGACATCCCTTTCATCTTTTTAAACATGTTTTCAGGTAGATTATGTTTTCTGAAGCTATAAGTTAAAAAAAAAAACAAGAAAAAAATATTGATGTCTGTCTGGGTTTATGCGGGATGCCTGGCTCGTTACTTGGGTAGTAGGATTCAAATCCTTTTCCCCATGATTGCAAGCAGCCCCCTAACTGCTGAGTGCCTTCTCTCTGGCCCTCAAAATGCGGCTTTCTGTGGGGCACTTACCCCTGTGATTGACTGGTTCATTTGGACCAACTCTTAAGGGAGGGAGGGGGCAGAAACAATGTCTTTTTTTTTCATCTTAAAACCTGATGGGCAGCTTAGAGTGCCATGTTCCCACCCAGGGACAAGGGTACAGCTCAGATCCTACTCTCCTGACCAAAACTCATGTTAACAACAGATTTAAAAAACAAATAAACAAAACAACAACAAAACCCCAAAGTAAAACCCCAAATCTATAAGACAGCCATGCTCTACAAGGAGGAGACGGCTGTCTTTTCGTGAGCAGCCACCGCCCAGCCGCCCTCACCTTCTTCTCTTACTAAGGAGGGCAGCTGTGACATCTCCTACTGCCTCTTACTTGGCATTTCCAATCCCCAGGAGGCCTAATGCAATGTTTCCCTTTTCTTAAAACCAGTGTTTTCCCAGGGCAATGGGAATTGGGGTCTGAGGTTGATTAGGAAAAGAATGGGAATGGTCATTCTCAGGGGCCTTCCCACCGGGCCAGGTGCCCTCGTGAAGGCCAAGCTGAAGTGACAGCAGTAGGGCYGGGGTACACCTTTGGAGACATTTGATAGGAAGAACACTGTATTGGGAAACAGAGGGAACTCTAGAGTTGGTTCAGCCTTTTTCTTTTGAGCCTTTTGTGTATCAAGCAGGCATTGTGAGACCACAGCTGCCTGTTGTCCCAGGGAAGAGGGCATTTTGTCATTGTCACCCAGGACAACTAGTAGAAAGGCTTCCCAACCAGTAAAGTGTCACAGTCCTCTTCTGAATTGGGTAAGCTCAAGGGTCCCTTACAAGTCTGAACAAGGGGGAATTCGTTCTCACCATGGTCCAGCTCCACAAAAACTGGAGGTCATGTCCCACATTAATGCAAGGTAGAAGGACAGAAAAAATAATGGCGTTCGTTACAGGAAGGAAAGCGAGTTCCTTAGTTTAGAATCTGGGTTGAAGCTTCCTGGCAACCGAGAACCAAGAGTCCCAGCACAATGAACATTTCCTGTAAAGGTGGCTGGCGCTGTGAGCGGCCGGCTGGCGTTCCTCTTATGTCTTGTGTCTGTACGACCTTCAAGTATGGCTTTACTTCTTTCCCAGGTGTAGCCAGCACTTGGCTACTTTGTGGGTTCTTTTTTCTCCCACCCTTCTCCACCCCCTTTTCACCCTAAGACTAGTCAATAAAAAGGGTAGAGCAGAAAAAGGGGGTGACGTTATCATCAGACTACTTCCAGGTGATTGTGGGCATCAAGTTCCTTGGGGGCGAGTTTGATCTTCGCCATTAGGATATCTAATTTCTTCTTCCTGTTTCTTCTTTGCGCATGACTACTTAACAAACCTTGACCATAAGCCACCAACCAACAAACGACGATGACAACCCACTCCTAGCACCTCTTTGGAAGCGCCCCTCCCCCCTGCCATCCTATCTATGTGACTGCTATAAAGACAATGAAGTAGATCTCTCTCTTAAGGGGCCCTAGCATTTATATACCCTCTGAAAGGTCAAACATCACACACATCACACAACTGCAGAAATTACCTGTAGCTGGCAAAATCATGCTGCAGAGATCAGTCTGAAGAAGCCTCACACCCACCTGGGACTAAACCCAAAACATAGTCCCATAATATTTCTGTGTTTTTCAAAGAAACCAACATTCTCACTATACTCAGATATTTTCTGGAAACTGCAGACTTTGTTTGCAATGACAATATCGTAACTTTCTGAATCAGAGTGGCTTAGGTGGTGGTCCACACCTATCGTCCTTCCTGGTGCCCCTCAGTGGCCACCCTGGGATCTCACTTAAGTGTCTTAGAACCTCTTTGAAGGTGCCCCATGCCNTCCAGCACAGCCCCGGAGCCGCTATTGTCCGAGTTTAGGATCTCTATTAACAGACCAAAGATTTGTCCAAAAGCAACACTTCTAAGAGGCAGCAATGCAGGCCTGCCTGGCCCTGCTCAGCTTCTCCTTTTGCATGGAGAAGTCTCAGCTGTGTGCATAGCCTTGATTGTGTTCAGGGCTAACATAATTGAGCTGCCTAGAAATGCTAAAATCAGCTCAACAAGGCAAARGGGTTTTCAGCCAATGGATTGAGGCCTAGGTAACAGACTGAGCAGGCGAGCTGGTTTTTCCTTCCACTGGTGGCCTCTACCTTAGTGGCACAGGGACCCCCACATCCCAGAGAGCTTACTCCATCAGGCTAGCAACAGCTTCAGTGCACAGTGTGTGGCTGTAAAGCTGTCCAACCGCCCCCTCCCCCCAGCCAATCCAATTCTGTCTTTATAGAAGGCTCCCRCTGCTCTTCGAGTTTATCCCATCATGGCCTTGACATAAGGGTTTTGTCCGCACTGCTGGCTGCAAGAGGGAGATGTGACTGTGGCTCCTGCTGCTGGTRAAGTCTTTATTAGTCAATGGAGGCTGGTATGGACAGACTATCTCACACTGCTATGCTACTTGGAGTTGGAGCAGAAGCAGTTTCCTTCCAGTGAATGCCTCAAGAGTTATAAGAAAAGACGGCGCTAACTCCCTTACCCYGAGACTTCAAGGCTCAAGGGCATGAGGACCAAGAAAATACCCGAATTTACAGAACATTGCACATATGATGAAGACAAAGATTGCTGGGTCATTCAGACATAGCAACTCAGATATGGACTCCCTCCCTACACTGAAGGCTGGGGAGGAGGGGGTAGAAGACAACCTTCAGAACACTACTTAAGAAGTGAGGGAGTCAGGAGAAGAAGCAAGCTGGCTTGGGGAAGTATTTGAAGCCACAGTCCAGGACTCGGGGACTGTAGCTGGATGAACTCCCTCAGAAACCCCTCTTCTCCACACTCTAATAGATATAATTCTGCATCAATACATTTAGAGAAAAAAAATGGAAAGAAAAAAGGAAGAAAGCAAGGAAGGAAGGCAGGCTCCAGGCATCTCATGTGTGTCTATGAGGGACACCACACTAGGGAAGGGATGGGTCTGTCTCTTTGCAATCCAAATTGGCTAGTAGAATTTAAGATCTGACAGGGAGTTGATTGCATGCTAAATCTCCTTATCACACTACTTGAGCCAATCATTGGCCTACAATGTTAAATGCAGCAGTCATTTTTATCTCAGTTGTTGACTGATCAAACATTATGAAAGAAATATTAGCTTATTTCTCTTTATCTTACTTCACCTGCACCTAATTATATGGCATGAACACAATACTCATATGTTTAGTCGCGCCCCTTCTGGAGTACACGTGGTTTGTTTCCAGGTGTTGATGCCACTCCCCCGCATCATGTATTCTGAGAATGTAATGAAGGCTTTGGGAGTAGACAGAAGCAGGCTTGAGTCACATCTTTGCCATCTACTGTGTGGTACTAGGTAACCCCTCTTAAACCCAATTAATGTCCATGTCTTTGACTGGAAAAGTGCGGGTGTCAATCAGCCCATAGTGGCTTGGACTTTGTAAGTCCGGCTCCCTCACCAAAGTTCCCACTGCTGTCTATGGTGGGGAGGGCACAGGGTCTTGTGGAGGTGGTCTCAGGAGGGAGACATCAGAGAAACACAGGTCCAGCCTGGTCTAAGTCTACCCTACCTCCGGAGGCAGAGCCTCCAGAGTGAAGCAGAGGACAGGGAGCATGCCCCTGCACAGTGGTAGATGGGAGGTGGCCTTCTGGCCTCTATTCAGTTAGGCTTCCCTTTAGAGAGTCCCACCTCTCCTGGGGATGGGGGCGGGGAGTCTGTGATCAGAGAAGGGGCCCTCTGAAGGGGCCCTCACATCACAGTTTTAGACACCGTACATTCTTTTCAGGCAGCTGGTGGGCTGTAGCCACTGTCAAACACCTGTGTAAATGACCAAAGCCAGTGGCTCTGTCTGGCCATGGCTGTCTGTCATTCGACATTTACTCAGTGTCCGTAGCCCTCAAGTGCCATTAAAACCCATCCTGTTTCAGTAGTTCGCGCTGTGTTGAAGAACTTAGAATAGACTAAGATGGGCATACTTTTTTGTGACCACATTTGCTTTCTTACCAACATCATGAGGCTGACATTTGGGAGCCTCCTTAGCAATGTGTGTGTGTGTGACCCCTGATGCTCCTCCCCCTTTACTATCTCAACTGTCCACGAYTCCCTCTTCAATTTGTAGAGGCTTGTCCATGAGGCCAGAATTTTCTAGATCGCTGATCCAAATGGCAGGTTACGGACTGTCTTCAGCTGCTGGCTCATGGTAAAATGAGGAAAAATAAGGACCGAGTGATACATTTCCACAGTGCCGAGTGAGTTTGATTCGTGGGGCAGCTCTTGGCCCTTGGGATGCATAGTATTTTCTTCACTCTAAAATGCCTCCCCCTTTTCTTTAAATGTAGTAGTTTCCTTTACAAATGGAAGCATTTCATTTTAAATGCTATCTTAGAATTAATTTCTGTGATTATTTTCTGGTTCGAGAACTCTGCCTGTATCCTCCTGACTGTTGATGTTTTTAATGCTGATTTGCAAGGTATTTTGTTGTAGAAACATTAACTCCTAAGGAATATGTGAGACTATCACATTATCACTTGACTTTATGTGTTTTATATCCTCTCCGGTGCACATTGTAGATGCTGCACATTTGTATCAAAGCCTTTGCACAGTGTGGGTCCAGAGAACAGTGGAAACAAGGTCTAAGTGCATCTCACAGTGTGTTTACAGCTTGGGCAACACTCCCATTTTACCCACAGTAAGTCTGCAGTGTACTGGCTCCACTTGCCAATTTGTTTTTAAGTCTTTAGACAGAGCAAAATGCAGGTAACTCTAGGTAGGGTCCTAAAGGCTCACAATTTAAATTTTCTRCAAACTTCAAGTATCTAGTAAATACTATTCTAAGGCATCTCTTTGTCTTCCTGCTTCCCCTAGGTATGGCTGCTGTCAACAGAGAAAGCTCAGAGGTCCTGTGACAAGTTACAGAAACTTGACGCTGCCATAACTAGTCGGTATTGTCAATTATGCGATCCCTTCAAAGCAAGTCAAATGAATATATCTAATTACGTTCCATTTCTCTGAAGCCTTAGACACACCCCAATGTCTTTCCTGATGGATTCATTAGCATAAAATGCCACCGTTAGCTTACTCCTTACAAAGTTCCCGCCCAATAGCTGCTATGCTGACTTGTACTTCTCAGTTGTCAAACTCAGCTAAAGCAACCATTGTTTGCATTAAACTGAAGAATGGCTTGCTTGAGAGACAGAAACGTAAGTCAAAAACAGTGCCTTCTCTGCCGCCTTCGCTGCTATATAGACCCACCCTCCTCCATCTGAGAGCTCCCCTGTGTGAAATGTGATGCTTTCATTTTGGAGTTGTTTCCATGGGAACCAAGGGCCTCAATCAGTGCCAGAAACAGCTCATTCGTGGTTATGGATCAAGGGACTTGGGCACCATGGAGTGAGGAGAGAGCACCTGCACTTAGTTCAGCAGGCTCTCTGCTCGTGATGTCTAATCATGTGACCTAGAGCAAGAGGCCGCACCTCTGTGTCCCATCTTTCTGCATCTGGAAGATAGATTGGTTCCCTTGCTTGTAGCAAAAGTCATCAAAAGCCACACAATTGCAAAATGAAGATATTATAACAATTATCTATTGGTAATTATTTAACCTTTAAGAGAATATACCGGATAATGACTGGTGGCCTGTGCCAAGCAGTCACTTTGGGTATGGGACCAAAAGAAGGTTCTTTATGCAGAATGCTGACAGTGACCTCCTGACCATCCTTTGTTAATGTCCACATATTGCAACACTGTGCAGAATCACYCCATAGATGTATCATCTAGTTTGAACCAAATGAATCTTCACAAAAGCTGAATGGTCTAAAGATTCTTGGAAAACAATACAAAGCAGGATAGAATCCACCCATACCCTGCATAATAGAGTAATCTCTCTGAGTTTAAAAGATCTAATTGGGCCATACAAGGAGTTGATTTGAAACATCCTCAGGCTTTGAAAAGATGGCTTCGTGTGTTAGCCTCACATTCTATGTGGTACTGGCCACTGTGCTGTGCTTTGTCAGCTGTCACAGTCCTTTGAAGAAAACAAGACAATAAGGGAACAATAACTGCTTGACAGTTGGAGATGCTTGTGTTGATGCATCTCCAAACACTTTTTTTTAAAAATAAAAGCAAYGTAAACTCTGCCCCATTGTTCTCACTAGCACCCAGTACAGTGTGGAGCACTCTGAGCTTGTCTCCACTGCAGGGGACCACTTGTGCATAACTTCGGATTTTCCTGGCTGTGGTTAATTAATGCTGGCCTACTGATACTCTGTCCAAAACAGTTTTTACTGCCAGGAAATCCTGAAAACTGCTAACTGGGGCCACGAGCCATTCTGCCACCTCTTGCTAATGTCCCCAGTGGGGACTATGGCTGGCTGTTGTGGCCAGATACTTCATTTCTCCCACAAAGTTCTGTAGGAACCGTGCTCCCCGGGAGCACAGTGTCTCAGCAGGATGCTGCTACCCTGGGGGCCACCGAGGGAGTGCCCTACAGCTACCAAGACCAGCTGGACAGAGGGATTTGCATGACTTCTTCTAAAACTAGCGGGCAACCAGGTCACAGGGTGCCTGGGAAGTAGGGAGACTAGAAGGCTGTAGGAGCTCATGTACCCGCAACCCCGACCTGACTCCATGCTGTGTTCCAGTTCCACCCTCTGGAAAGACYGTGGTTGTCACTGTCCACACAGCAGTAACTTATCTGCTGTGGCCAATGGGCTTCTCTCCTCCTCTTTCCAGCTCTCTGTGCTCCATACCTGTCTGTGGAATGAATGAATGAGTGAGTGACTGAAGGGGAGACATTTCCAGTCACACTTAATGCCCTGCAGCTCAGCAGATGGTTCCAACAGAATCCTTTTAAACTTCTTGTAACGTAGAATCTCTGTGCAATGAAACTGAAATTACGTACCAAAACTACGACGACGAATGACCCTGTACATCCCTTGAAATTTGTTCTTTAAACTACATTAACCTTAAATGTGTTTGGAAAATAAATACAAGTCTCTAACAGAGTTGGCCCTCCTCCCAAATCACATTAAAAGTCCGAAACAACAAAAACCGCGTAAAATTAGTAACCGTAGAAGTCTCACAACTTGCCTGAATGAACTTGGGACAGGAGAATCTCTAAAACCAGCCTGAGCCAGAAGAGGGCCCCTCCCTACCCCCAGCAGCCGCGGCAAGATTGTGGACTGTTATCAATGCTATCCAAAGGGGCCTTTGATACTTAACAATGAAAACTCCAAGTGTGGAAGTGAGCGGGACAGTTTGGCTTCCAGGAAAAAATAAAAACAGAAAACCCAAACAAGTAAAGAACCCGAGYCAGAAGGACAAGGAAAACCAGTGCTGGTGCTGCCCCACCCACCTCCACGTGAGGTGGCCTAAGGTAGGGCAAAGTCAAGAGCAGACACTGGGGTGGCTATTTTGGTTTCTGTTTATTAGAAAGGGCTGAAAGGGAAAGTTGAAAAAAAAGAATAGAATATAAAACCAAAGTATTGAAGGCAAATAGCTTCTTAGAGCCCTAATGGTGGGAAGGATGGCTGGGTGGTCAGAACAGCTCTCCCCTGGGATCTCCAGTGGGCTCTCGCACAACCTGCCATTGCCTGAGTGATTGCACGATCCACCTCTTAAACCCTTACGGATAACTGAGCTGGCTTCCTGGGACGGGAAGGACAAGAGTCCCAGGTGCTGCCAGTGGCARGGTTGACAGTGGGCCAGAGCTGGAGGCACCGGGCAGTAGGTCCTGGGTGCGCTGTAGACATGGTTCCTCTATTGTGGAAGTTGAAGTCACGATTCGGCCTTATTTATAAATTCCTGAGCTGCATCTACTAGGAAGACTGTTTTTAAAGCAGCAGCAGATCCTGGCAGGAAGGCCTCTATGGGCTGATTGTTCTGAAGACCGAGGCCAGTGCAGCTATTCCTCCTGGTAGAAGGTATGTTTGTGGAACAAACAAATGAATGAGTGAACGCACAAAGTCACTGATTTATGACCTTGAACATGACATATGCCATATAGGCTCTGCTGATGGTTTTCCCAGTGGTGTTTGAGCCACCAGAGAGATGCCACCATCCCTGTGAGGTGAAGTGGGTCCTATGATAGTAGGTACCAAGCCACTCCTGCCCAAACTCACCGTGGCCTCCATCAGGGCCCCACCACTGCTCAGTGCCCCCGCGAGACTTCACTCTCGACTTCCTTCTCCCATCTAACTCACATCCAACCCACCACAGGGTCTCAGTAGTTCCCAAGTGACACAGTCATTGGCACTGTTGCCATCCTAGGCAAAGCCATCCACATTCCCCTACTAGTGCTGTCAGCAGCCTCCCAGAGTCGCCCCTCCTCCTCCTCCTCCTCCTCCTCCTTCTTCCTCTTCCCCATTCTGCATGGACTTATTGTAAAAAGGACCTGCTGGCTCTTTGGTTAAAGCCTCCCAGGGAGGGCTCTTCCAGTGTGTAAGAAACTTCCTTGGCTTCTCAAGGCTGGGTCAAGTCAAGCAATGCAGCACCTGCCTTTCACCAACCTCCACAGCAGGCATCAGCCTCAGTCGCCCTGGCGTCTGCTCCCTAAGTTTGTTCCTGCCTCTGGGACTTGCATCAGCTTCTTTGGTGGCAGTACGTAGACATGATCACTGATGGTAGCTTTGTTTCCCTTCATTCTTCGTTGCCGAGAGCCCAGGACGAGGATTTGGGTTAATTTCCTTTCTTATCAGATGTGCTACAGAGCTTTCTTTCAGCCCTTCTAGATCCAGGGACAGCCTGCCCCCAGAAGCCAGAGAGTGTTTCTCTTCTGGACCACAAAACCCTTAGCCCCTCAGACCTGTAAACAAGAATGCCTGTGTTCTAGTGTTGCCGCCATCTTGCTTTCTGTTCTCTTTCACCCTGGGGGCCTCTAAGGGGATGGGAGAGCAGGATACTTGGCCCAGGTAACAGCCTTAGGATTTCTTGTTTGCCACAATTTCAGAACTGGCCTTGTCAGGGGAAAAAAAAAAACCCTAGGAGAAGTAAATTCTCTTCAAAGTCACCCACTACCCATGCTTGGTGATAGGTAAATTTGGAGTAGAAGTCTCGTTCAGAGGAAGCATCTGGAGGTCTCATCTGTCATCCCCAGGAGGGAAAGGGGTACATTCAAGATTATGCTACATTTCCCAAATTCTACCAAAGGAGCCAGGTAGGTATCCCAAGAGAAGCTGCCCAGGGCGCTAGGCAGCGCGACACGTAAAAAGAAAGGAGAAACCCAGGCAGGTCAGTGGGAGAGTCTACCAACACGAGGAGCGCTGAGCGAGRGGGAGAGACGAAGTTGGCCTTAGTGATCCCGTTTCTCCTTCTGTGGCTCATCCGAGGGGCTGTGCCTTCCTCCGAGGCAGGAGGAGAGCAGAGGCAGAAAAGAAGAAGAGATTACAAAGAGCACACATTGAGGTTCCTCTGTTCCCTGGAGGAAGGTTTCTGGGTGTGGTCGGAGGGCTGGCTCTGTTATCCAGGAATGGCTCTCAGGAAGGGGCGACGGAGGGCAGCCTCAAAAAGGTTACCGGGAGCTGGTTGGTAGAGACCTGCAGGGATGGGCAATCCTTCCCGTGTACTCTAAGTGAACAATAAACACAGGCTTCTCCCAGTGCCACAAGCAGTAAAGGGAGACACAGGCACCATCCTGTCCTGGACTAGCAAAGGAGGTGCGTGCCATTCCAGGTGAGGAAGAGGTGGCCAGTGCCTTTGTCACTGTCTTCTTGGGACGCCATCATTTGTTTTATTGAGTAACCCAACGCCTGCTTATTATAACACCCTATCAACTACTGCTAGTTCAACGGGCTGATGTTTGTAAGGGCTTACAACAGTGCCCGGCACCTGGCTCTTCCTGTATTCAAACAACTGTTGTACCCAGACTGCCAAGTTATGGTAACCGGTCTGAAGAACCAGCACTGTGTGTGTGTGGGGGGGCGGGGGGCGGCTCTAAGTGACCAGAGCTGTTGTGGATAGATGGTCTCCATTTCTGACATTGCTGTCTTCTGTAAGAAACTCCAAACTCAGTGGTTCCAAGCTCAGATGCATTGAAACAAGAACCTATTTTTCCGCAAAAAAAAAAAAAAAAAAAAAAAAAAAAAAAAAAAAAAAAAAAAAAAAAAAAAAAAAAAAAATTTCCCTGGGGTCAAGTGTGAGCAATCTCCTGCAGCTCCTACTTTTTTTGCCCTAATGATGGAGATACTGATGTGGTTTCATCTAGATTAGATGCAATTACAATGAGCCTGCCCCACTGGGTGTCTTGCTCATGTATTGGATGCTCATAGGTATAAGAAAGGGAAAGTCTGGGCTCTCCTGCACCCTAATCTTCCGATGATGATGATTACAGGTGTACCAGAACTCCGGTTTGCTGGCCAGAGCGGTACAGCACGGTGCCCAAGCATTATTTGACCTCAAGAGCTTGCTGTCATCCTCAGGTCAGACCAGGTCGGGTCCCCACATGCCCTCAGGAATCCTCACCTGCTTACAGTCGGCCCGGTCTGCTGATGGAACCCTAGCCCTGTCTGCTTCTGGGGCCTCCTGCTTCTCTTCTGTTTGTAGACTAACCTTGACCAATAGACTGATGGGAGACTCTCTCCCTGATCCTTAGCTTACCAGGCCCTGCCCATCTTGCTGTCTCCTTCTCACGGACAGGGTCGCAATTCAAATCCTACCCGACTTCTGGAAATGGAATCCCAGCCACGGTTACACAGCTTCTGCCACTTGTTCAGTGCCTGGTCTAAGGGGGCAGGCCTTTCCTGGGGCCCTGGGCAATAGACAGGTGTCTGAGACTGGCTCAATCTTTCATGAAGGCTGTCAGTGAGGATATGTGGAGCTGAGCCCATCAGAAAACGTCTCTGTTCTCTTCCCTCCCCTCTGATTTGCTTAACGTCCCCTCCCTGCCTTTCCAGCGGTTTCAGAAAGGGCTTGATGAATGCTTCTCAAATGAACACTGACCCATCTTGATCTATTCCCCACAATGGGAACCATGATAACACCTGACAGGGGACCTAAAAGACACTTAATGAAGGGAATGTCCAGCCTTGCTGGCTTCATATGCAAGACAGGGAACAGGTCACTTCCCTCCTTCTCTGGCCTGAAGAAACTTCAGCTACTACCATCAGCACCATCTGGCTGCCCTCCAGTCTGAGAAAGCGCTAGTGTAAAGACAAGGAGGCCTAGCAGGGGGGGGGGCAGGGGCCCTTTCATGCTGCAACAGGGTGGGAAGGCAGGAGTCAGCCTAGCTGCTTCGAAAGACARGAGCTTCTATTTCTTTACAAAAACAACGATTATTTTTTTGCTTTTACTGGAGACTGTTTTGTCAGGTGATATATACTTCATCTTGTTATGGAGTTTGTGACCCTTTGTAAAAGACTATAGACTCAATCCATTTATAATTAAAAGAGTGAACAGACTCGGAGCCAGATTTGAGATTGCCCTGAAGGAGGGGTCTGGGGAAGAACTTTCAAAGCCGAACACATGAAGACCTTCAATATCTATGCAAGCAAGCAAAAACTATTCTGTCCTGCCAAGCAGTTAAGGTGACTTGAAACAATCTTTGGGTATCYGTGGAGGGGTATAGGGTGGGGCAGTTAGTCATAACAAGTAGATAGTCACAGCTGTACATTTTCAGGGCGGGGTGGGGGTCACTGAACTAGGGTTACTGGAAACTTATCTTTGGGGGACTGCAGTCAGAGACAAATGACTGACGGGTACCAAGATGGGTGCCCAGCATGAAACGGAGCTTCTTTAGCCACAGCAGACCTCCGTTCATCTTCTCTATACCCTTTTATAACTTCCTCAAATACACCATGTGATGTCATGCTTCTGGGCATGCTCACAGCACAGTTGGCCCCAGATATCTCCTGAAACGCCTTGCTCTTAAGTGACCAAATCCCTACTCATCCTTCAAGACTCAGCTCTGGTGACACATCGGACTCTAAGGTCTTCCTTGCCTCCGTCTCCTCCTCCTCCTCCTTGCCCCTTCTCCTGAGACAGCACTTCTGGGTTTCACATTCCAGTTCCACATATAGTTCCATTCTTGATGCTCACATTTAAATGGAAATGGTCATCATGTCCCTGTCCCTTCTAGACAGTAGCTCTCTCTTGGGAATGGAAGATGAATTTTCCTTGGTGAATGTGTTCGCTCAGGGTGAGCATCTGAGAGATATTTGGATTGGCGTCCTTTGCCTCTGGTTCCAAGCTCTCTGTTAGTGTACCCAGACACCTCCCCTCATTCAGAAGAAGCCACATGTCATTNGTTATGGAGTTTGTGACCCTTTGTAAAAGACTATAGACTCAATCCATTTATAATTAAAAGAGTGAACAGACTCGGAGCCAGATTTGAGATTGCCCTGAAGGAGGGGTCTGGGGAAGAACTTTCAAAGCCGAACACATGAAGACCTTCAATATCTATGCAAGCAAGCAAAAACTATTCTGTCCTGCCAAGCAGTTAAGGTGACTTGAAACAATCTTTGGGTATCYGTGGAGGGGTATAGGGTGGGGCAGTTAGTCATAACAAGTAGATAGTCACAGCTGTACATTTTCAGGGCGGGGTGGGGGTCACTGAACTAGGGTTACTGGAAACTTATCTTTGGGGGACTGCAGTCAGAGACAAATGACTGACGGGTACCAAGATGGGTGCCCAGCATGAAACGGAGCTTCTTTAGCCACAGCAGACCTCCGTTCATCTTCTCTATACCCTTTTATAACTTCCTCAAATACACCATGTGATGTCATGCTTCTGGGCATGCTCACAGCACAGTTGGCCCCAGATATCTCCTGAAACGCCTTGCTCTTAAGTGACCAAATCCCTACTCATCCTTCAAGACTCAGCTCTGGTGACACATCGGACTCTAAGGTCTTCCTTGCCTCCGTCTCCTCCTCCTCCTCCTTGCCCCTTCTCCTGAGACAGCACTTCTGGGTTTCACATTCCAGTTCCACATATAGTTCCATTCTTGATGCTCACATTTAAATGGAAATGGTCATCATGTCCCTGTCCCTTCTAGACAGTAGCTCTCTCTTGGGAATGGAAGATGAATTTTCCTTGGTGAATGTGTTCGCTCAGGGTGAGCATCTGAGAGATATTTGGATTGGCGTCCTTTGCCTCTGGTTCCAAGCTCTCTGTTAGTGTACCCAGACACCTCCCCTCATTCAGAAGAAGCCACATGTCATTYATTGTCATGCCTACTGTGAACACTTTATTTTTAACCTGGCTGGTGTGTAAAAGCTATTCAATAGATGTCATCATGTAATCTATACTCTCCATAAGTTTTAAAAATTTCTTGAACTTTTTAGTCTTGGGATTCCCTTCAACTCTTTAAAAAAAAAAAGAAAACTATTGAGAACCCCCAAGAGCTTTTGTTTATATGGGTGATACCCACTGACATTATTACAATTTCAAGTAGTGACTTGTTTTTAAACTGTGAGTTTATTTAAAGAGACTCCTGTTACATATTCCTAGATATTTGCACACACACTGAATGAGAAGGGCGTTGGGAGAGGGGTCAGTTTTCGTCCGGACTTACTTTCACCTCTAAAGGGCTGACATTTTGACAAGGTATCTCTTGTTTTGGGAGACCCCCAGATGCAGGGCCACCTCTCTTCATAAATGAGCAGCAGCCCCTCCCCCTACATCTCAGTGCTCAACCAAAGGGCTGCCTACCGTGCCCTGGGCTGGAGGAGGAGAGAGTGTCCCCTCAGATGGTAGACACTGTCCCATTATTTTGTAAATAGTTTAAATGCCTCTGTTAAGAGATGATACATGGGTTTTTACATCCGCCTCTGACTTGAGTCTGTTCTGGCTGAAGCACATGATCTAACTTCAGCCTTCCCCTGATGCATTCTTTAAAAGGGAGATGTGTTCTGATAAGTTTTTGGAAATTATTGTACTTATTCTTATTTACTACACCAAAACTCAGCAAGTGGTACCTTTTATTTTTATAAACTGGCATAGAGAACTGGCCTGGCCTGCACAAGGCTCTGACTTCTGTCCCTGGAACCTGAAAAAATTAAGAGCGTAATAAGAGAAAGTGAACTCATTTTTACTTGCTTATCTGTCTGGGTAGGTTCGTGGAACTGTATGCCACATTGTGTGGATGCTCGAGGAGGTCAGAGGTCAGAAGAGAGCATCGGATCCCTTGAGGCTGGAGTCACACATAGTTGTCAAACAGCAGACATGGGACTAGCTGACATGAGGGGACTAAACATGGGTCCTCTGTAAGAGCAGCAAGCGCTCTTAACCACTGAGCCATCTCTCCAGCCTGCCCCGCCCACATATATGTTTAACAGTTCACGTGTGAATGAATGGGTGCATGTGTACACATGTGGTTGCATGTATATCATGTGTACACATGTGGTTGCATGTGTATCAGAGGACCACCTGCAGGGATAGGTTTCTCTCCTTCCACTGTGTGGGTCTTAGGGATTAAACTCTGGTTATTAAGGCTTGGGATCGAGCACCCTTAGCTCTCTCTCTCCTCAAGGTATGTCCCCAGCCTGAGAAACCCAACTTCCATATTTATTGTATTCACTCTCTTTCTCATGGACAACAATTTTAAAAGTAGCTTAAAAGCAGACATTGCAGCCGCTCATAAGAGAAAGTAAGTCACAGCTGTGACTGAAAACATCACAACATGGTAGTTTATCATCTACTGCAAGAGACAGAACATCAGCGAGCCCCAAAGAGCCGCTTCAGGTCTTCGTTATATGGAATCCTGGTCTGTGGGTATAGAGCTTGTGCTCTGCCTTGGTTTTGGACTTAAGCAGAATCCCCTGGCTTGTGTTCTTTGGGAAATGGCCATCGTCATTCAGCACCAGCTTGTGATATTCAACCATGAGGTTTCTTGGAACGCTTTTCATTCAGTTCCAGCACCGGGATGCCTGTAATTGATCCATGCTCCTTTTGATGGGCATTTGCTCATATGTCTGTGAACATTATGGTGAATGCCATTTTGTTTCTGGCACGAACACACCTACGAGTGAAATTGCCAAATAAGGTTATGCCTAGGCTCAGATTTGGCACTTGTTGTTAATCTTCCAAACGAGACATTCATCTGGATGTCCAGAAGGCTGATTCGTTAAAGGCAACCTGCAGCTGCATYTAAGGTGGACAAGTATAAAGTTTCTCCTTCTTCCCTGCCCCCACTTTCCCCTGTATTAGATTGGGCTATACTGAAGTTAGAATGAGACCTTTTCCTGAAATGGCTGAGTCTTTTACCCACCCCATGCACTGTAGTATCTTAAGTTAGTCACTGAGGAAATAATTATACAGGTCTTTTAAATGTTTATATTGGTACCCTTCACACTCTCATCCCCCTAGGAAAGGTTTTTGAAGTTTGACAGCGCCTATAATGCATGGAAGGCTTGCTTTAGTACTGCTTCATTTTGATAACTGCTCACAGTCAGAGACACAAGGCCACTGGGGCTCTATTTATGTGGCTGGCTTACAGGTTGCCAAGGAAATAAGTCATAGTGGCTTTAAAATTTCAGGCTGAGGGCCTTCAGCTTATAAGCCATGTCATTAGCCCCCAAGCAGGAAGTGTCTGTCGCATGTCTCATAGGTGGTTGCAGAACTAGCTTTAGAAGCTAAGTCTTTTGACTCCTAGTCCAATGCTCTTTCTACCACACACAGTTATTCTCAAGGAATAACTTGGGTTGTGGAGTTTGGCACTTGTTCATGTACAGAATGGCCCTACCTGGGAACAGCGTGAGCATTATTATTGATGGCACATGTACATGTTGGGTTTTGTCCACATGGCATAACATGCAGTAGTCTGCTTCTCCTCTCCAGATCCATGACCTGCAACTGTTTGAACTGGCCACTAGGCATGTCTGCTATACCTGGTGCCCTCACATCTTGGCTTCGTATAGTTTTGTATTGTTGCAGGGCAAGAGTGCAGAGGTTCCTCCATCTTTTATTCTCGCTGAAGCCATTTTAGGTTTGACTGGAATTTGATCTTCTTGATGGAAAGCCCTGTGGAAAACTCTTTCCGAGGAACCAAGGTCAAAATGCTCAGGTAATCTATTTTGGCTTCTGTTAAATTTCCTGTTTGCACAAAACCTTCCCGTGCAGCTCCCCAGGAAGATAACAGGATGTGGGTTTTGCCTTTAAAGTCTCCTTACTCTAAACAGTCACCTCCACACTTGGGTCTTGAATACTAGAATGCAGTCCAAGCTGGCTGGAATAAAGACTTTCAATTGGCTACACAGTGTGTCTGAGTAAACATCTCTGGTGGGTTCCCTGTAACATTTTGAAGGTCCCAGTGAAATCTTCAGAGACTGGACTCTGTCACTTAGAGGCCTTGGGACCCCTGGGGGCAGAAGAATGATCCAGCTGGGGAGGACTCCTAGAGGTTGCATATCCTCAGACATTCCAGGTCCCCAGGATAACCCTCTCTTGGCCAACCACTGATGAAGACTCTGGAGGCAACCAACAGTACCACCTAAAAAGGCAAATTGAAAATCACCTGCTCTGAACACCTCTGGAGGTTAAGTTTAGTCTGTGGAAGCACCATCTGATTAGGATAAGAGGGAAGATAAGGTGCAACTGTAGATTCCGTGTCCGCGGTCATTGTGAGACATCACTGGAGACCCCTATTGGACAGATGAATGCTTGGTGGCTGGCTACCTGCGTTTGTCTAATTTATCTGGTAGCTGTTATTTGTACCTGCATTGTCTCTGTCTCTTTAAGTCAGTTTGTCACTCGCCCTTGCCATACATAGGAGGACATGGGAACCTCCCAAGGACCCCTCTAAAGTATATGTTAAAACTCTCTAAAGAGCTCCTTGGATGGGGATAATGATAGTGTTCATTTGTCCCCAGTAAGACTCCATCCTCTTTGTGAACTTGAGTGGCCCTCTTTTAAAGTGGGATGGCTGCCTGAGGCATCTTTAGATTGGTAACCCTTTTCCTTTATCCAACACCATGGTTGAGGACTTGTCCTCTTTCCTTGGGAGCCAGGGCCCTGTTGGTCAGGCCAGAATGCTCAGAGAAGCTGAAATACTGCAGGTTCTCCCTGTTCCACCCAAAGAGAGAGACATTCCTCTTCTTTATATTCTGACTGGACCAGTGGGAAATTCAAGAGCTCTTGAGGAAATTGTTCTCCCCAGCTGGGAGGACAGAGGGCCAATTCTACTACACCTGGTTCCTTCTGTCCATTGTGCATGAGAAGCAGCTCTGCCTATGGGGAGGTCAGACAGGCTTTGCCTGAGGCTGCATGACCATTGTTCATTCTCCCATTGAAGGAGGAACGGGGACCCTGTTACACATAAGAGGAAGATGAGGAAAAGGGCAAAGGTCCCCTGCGTCTATTTATGGTATATGTTCCCTTCTCCACCAACGATTTATTCTAATTGGAAGACCCACAAGCCTCCCTTTTTCCTAGAAGCCACATGTCCTTATTGGTCTGTTAAACTGTTTTCTATATAAGCCAGTTGACTTGGGATGACTATCAGCAACTCCTGGCCACCCTGATTAAAGCAGAGGAGCGAGACCCAATTCAGCTGGAAAGTAGGAAGTTGGCTCTTGGGTTGGGCAACAGGACACTTCCAGATGTAGAGGCCTAGACAGAGCAAACCTTTCCCTTTACTTGACCCACTTGTGATCTTAATACCCATGCAGATAAAGGGCATTGGACACTTTTCACCAAACTTTATTGGGAGGGTTAAAAGTAGTAGTCAGAAAATCTACCAACTTACCCAAGGTAAGTCAGTTACTCAAGGACCTGCTGAATCACCCACTGGATTTCTGGAAAGGTTCTGTGAAGTACATCAGGTACTTACCCCCATAGACCCAGATGCCCCCACTCCGGAGACCAGAGAGCCACTAATACTGCCTTTGTTATGCAGTCAGCCAGACATAAAGAGAAAACTCCAGAAATTAGAAGAATTTGAAGCAATGAGTAGCTCTCAACTTTGAAAGCTTTTCAAAGTTTACAACAGCTGAGATTCAGCTGAAGACAGGGAAAGAAACTTCTGGGTAGTGATCTCTGCCCTCAGGGAAACAGACAAGAGAGGAAATAGGGGAGCTAGATCAGGAAAAAGGGAAAAGAACAATGTGTCTATTGTAAGCAGAAGGCTCACTGCAAGAAGGAATGCCCTAGCAGGAAAGAAAAGGAGAAGGAGCGCTGTCCAATCCTACAGCTAGCCGAAAACGGATGGGGCCAGGCCTCCATGTGACCTAGCTCTAGGGAGCCCAGAATGACTGAGAATAGGGGGCAAGTCCATCAACTTTGTAATAGACACTAAGCAGCACACTCTTGTCTTAACAGAATCCCTAGTAACCTGTAGCTCCAGGAAGACAGCAGTCCAAGGAGCAATAGGCCAAATGGCTTACTTTCATAGACAACCTGTAGAACTGTAGACCTAGGGACAAGATACTGTGAGTTATTTTGATTATGCCAGACTACTCATACCCACAAATCAAGATGGGACCTATTACAAAAACCCAGAGCCACCATCTCTTTGGGGGAAGAATTTGGCCAGTCTAACTCTAGACTCAGGCCAAGCCCCTACCGATATTCTGGTCACCTGTCCTCCACCAAGGAGTACCTCTTATAAGAGGACTTGGTCACAAGAAAGGAAGAGSTACCTTCAGGCTACCTGCAGGAACTCAAAGCAAGGTACCCTGATGTTTAGGCTGAGTGGAACCCACCAGAATTAGCATCATACTGGCCACCCATCATAGTTCAGTTATGATGTTCTGCAGGACCACTATGGGACAAATAATACCCCAATGGGCCAGGAGGACAAGCAAAGGATTGTTAAACACATCAATTGATTGAGGGGGCAGGAATTCTTGTCCCCTGCCACTCCTCATGGAACATTCATTCTCTTGCCCCCTGTCCTGAAACACAACACTTGAGACTTCTGATCAGTACAGGATTTAATGGAGGTCAATAAATGAGTGGAAACCATCCACCTCATTATACTGAACCTTTATATTCTCTTAAGTTTTTTGCCCCATCCGCTGAAAGGAATAACTATATGATCCTAAATAATAGATGTTTTATTCTGTCTCCTGCTAGCCCCAGTCAACCAAAGCAAATTTGCCTTTGAAGGAACCAATTAAGAGGATGTATATATTGGTTAACTCATGTGGATTCAGTTGCCACAAAGATTCAAAAACTCACCAACATTGTTTGATGAAAACCTGAGGGCAGGTCTGATCGACTTTAGACAAAAATATCCACAAAGCACTCTACTCCAGTATATAGATGACCTCCCCATAGCTTTGACCACTGAGGAAGAATGTAGACAGACAACAGAAGGGTTTTTACAAATCCTCCAAGCCCTGCAGTGCAGAGTATCAGCCAAAAAAGGCTCAGATGTGCATCCTTAATGTCATATATCTGGGCTGTACAACCTAACGGTAAGGTTTCCCATGATGCTTTATCTCCCCACTCTCACACTGAAAAGACAAGTATGGGAATCCTAGCAGCGGTGGGGGGCAGTTGGTTGCTTCTGGGTATGGATAATGGGATTTGCTGAGATAGCCAAACCCCTCTGCCAGTACCAAGGGTATGCAGCAGCCTTTGGAATGGACTGCGACTGAGCAAAGGCTTTCAAAGCCTTGAAAAAGGTCCTGGTGACTGACTTTCCCAGCCCTGGTGACTTCCCCAGCCCCAGCCCTCTCAGGCATTACTAACATGTGGATGAGGCCAGAGCCATTGCCTAAGGGGTCCCTCATGCAAACCCTGAGACCCCGGAAAAGGGTGGTAGCAATCTGTCCAAGAGACTTGACCTGGTCACAGCTAGATGACCAGAATCTATGAAGGCCATAACTGCCACCACCCTACTGGTAAAAGAAGCTGACAAATTAACTTTAGGGCACAAACTGTTTCTGATAACCCCATGCTATGTTGAGACCCTYTTGAGGGGGACACCCAAGAGATGGATGTCTAATGCCTGAGTGACCCAATGCCAAGCTCTGCTCTGGATCAACCCTGCATTCGGTTCCACAAGATGTCAGCCATCAATTCTGCAAAGCTCCTGCCAGACAATTGCTCCTCAGGTCCCATGAATGACTGTCTTGAGGTATCTGACCTGATCCAATTCATCAGGCCTGATCTGACTGATGCCTCATTAGTGACACCAGATGAGGTATTTGTTCACATATGGGAACAGTTTTGTCAAAGACTGGATCAGGTTTGCAGGGGCAGTGATGGTGACCCAAGATAAGACTATGTGGGCACCATCTTTAAGCAGAGGAACCTCAGCTCAACAACCTGAGCTTTTAGCTTTGACTTGAGCACTCCATGGGGAATGGGAGGTGGGGAGACAAGGCTATCACCATATGCTCCAATATGGTGCTGATACTGAGATACCATAGCTTTAGCGACAGCCCATGCYAATGGTGTGCCACACATGGAAAGAGGACTGCTAACCTCAGCAGGAAAAGAAATAAAAAATAGACAAGAAATCTTAGCTCTATTGTAAGCTATCTGGTTATCCAAGAGGGTGGCCATTGCCTATTGCAATGAACGCAGAAAAGGGGATTCCCCAGAGGCCAGAGACAACAGCAAAGAAGCTGACTTGGTCATCTAGAAAATTGCCTTAGAACTAGTGGGGTCTCTCCAAGTCCCATTAGCCCTGCCAGAGCCCATTTACCAGATCACCCAGGCAAGACTGACTGGGTTAAACAAGAACTGGCCACACAGGACAAAGGAGGATGGTGGATGCTGCTGGATGTCAAACCCATCCTTCCTGGGAGCCTGGTTAAGGCAACTGGTTATGGATTTCCATCAAGCCACTCACCTCAGGGCTTTAAAAACAGCTCAATTCTTCAGACTCGGGTATTAATGCTCCAATGTTGGAAAGGCTGATTAAAGACACCATTTTTAGATGTGACACCTGCGCTAGGGATAAACTCCAAAGGGGAAAGGAAGGAAGATCCTACCAGGGATCCAAGAACAAGAAAATGGGCCTGGAAACATTGGGAGTTGGACTTGCTTGAAATCAGGCCCACCGTTTGTAAGCTATAAATATTTGTTGATGTTTATAGATACCCTCTCAGGATGGATGGAGTTCCACCCCACTTAAACAGACAGTGCTCCAGCAGTTACTAGGAAACTTCTTCAGGAAATAATTCCTAGGTTTGGGCTGCCCCTAGCTTTAGGATCAGACAATGGCCCAGTCTTCATAGCATCTCAAAATCTGACAAAGGCATTAAATATTAATTAAACATTACATTGTGTATATAGGCCACAGAGCTCAGGGCAGGTAGAAAGGATAAATAAAACTCTTCAGGAGACTCTGACCAAATTGGTCCTGGAAACTGGAGCAAATTGGGCCAACCTCTTCCCTTCACCCAGCTTGGGGCCAGATGTGCTCCTTATTGGGAGGGGCTTCCTCCTTTCAAAGTTATGTTTCGAAGACCACCTCCCATTCTCCCCAAACTCTGATTCCACAGGCAGAAATGTCTAATCCCTCCCTTCTCCTTTGCAGGAATCTTGACAGGTCATTGGCCAGACGGTGAAGGAAATACTGCCATTTTCCACACCTAAACCCACCTACTAGTCCAGCCAGGAAACTTTGTTTGGATCAAGAGGATACCTGTCCAGACTCTAGAATCTGCCTGGAAGGGACCCTACCCTGTCATCCTCACCATCCCAACTGCTGTGAAAGTAGCTAGTGTCATCCCTTGAATTTATCACTCCCAATTAAAGAAAGCCATTGAGGATGACTTGTATCAACTCGACACCCAAACTAGAGAGAGTTATCTAAAGGGAGGGAACCTCAATTGAGAAAATTGGTTCCATAAGATCAGGCTGCAAGGCATAGTCTTAGTGATTGACGGGAAATAGCTCAGCCCACTGTGGGTGACGCCATTTCTGGACTGGTGGTCTTGGGTTCTATAAGAAAGCAGGCTGAGCAAGCAATGTGGAGCAAACCAATAAGCAGCGCCCCACCATGGCTTCCGCATCAGCTTCTGCCTCTAGGTTACCGCCCTGCTCGAGTTCCTGCCCTGACTTCTTTTGATGATGAACAGTAATAGAGAAGGGTAAGCCAAATAAACCYTCTCCTCCCCGAGTTGCTTTTTAGTCATGGTGTTTCATCACAGCAATAATAACCCTAAGTCACTGGTAACAAATGGACTCTTGCTAGGACTTTGAATCCTTGTAGACCAACACAAGATAATTAACACCTTTCCTTTTTTAAAATTTGGGCTTGGGAACATTGTCCTCACCTGTCTCCTTATCTGAACTTGGGAATCAGGAATAATAGAAACAGGAAAGGTGACAGTCACTTTGAGCAACCCCAGGTTCCATGTTGACATTTGTTCTTTTATGCCCACGTTTGGAGTTTGGTTAAGCTATAGAAGGGGCACTTGTGAGGACCTATCTTTTGAAATAATACAGGAAATCCAGTTCTATTTGTGCCCTGCAAATGAATTCCCCATCCCACTGTCAGGAGCCAGGATATGGGGAGGGGATTGCAATTGTGCCAAATGGGGCTATGAAACTGAGCCCCCCCCCAGGAAGCATGCCAACTACTACATATAGGGCTCCCTCTGAAACACTTCAGGGCAGAGACCTACCTATAAGCCCGTAACAATAATACAGAGATTGGGACCAACATAGGGATATCCAGTTCTATATTACACTGGAAAAACCTGGGAAATAGGATTCTATTATGCTACGAAAAGAAACCCAAAGGAGTAAATTTACCATTTAGAGGAGGCCACCTCCCCAGGCCCCCAGACCCAACAGACCTTCTCCTTCTTGAGGGGAAAGCCCCAACCTTAACCAATGGTTCCTCCCATGAGACTGGTTCTAATCAACACCAAAAATATTAACCCTAGTCCCCACCAGCACTGGAGCTGGGAACCCTTCCTTTATATTCTCAACTCTTTCTTAACAAGGTTCACTGTTTGCTTAACCACTCTGAGCTTGGAATTGGCCAGGTTTGCTGGCCGTGCCTGAACCCTCGACCCCATTACTATACAGGGCTGTGGGCCAACCAGATCATGAACCCACCAAATACGTAACAGTTAAACTAAGCTTAACCTGACAGGGGTGGGGTGGGGTGGGGTGGGGCATACAGAGAGCTGGAACCTGCCTGCTGTCCAGGACTTTTCTTGACTTGAGTCCTCACTTTACTCCAGTGCTTGTTATTTCCACTTTCCAACTCAATTTTCTCCTCTCCTGCCCAATTCTTCCTACCTGCAACAATACCTTGTACCCATTAGACCACTTGGTGGGCATGCGCAAATGGTCTAAGTAAATGTCTCTCCTCCGAGGCATTCCAAAACAATAAGCCAGTCTTACGGGTCCTGATGCACATCCCGCCCTCACTGTACTTAAGCAGTGGAAGAAGAGAGGAATCTTTGACATGGACTCCTGGCTGCTACAGGAAAAGTGAGCCAYGCCTAGCTTCATACTGTTGGAGCCAGTTCTGCCCTGGCAACAGCCATAGGAACATCGAGCCTCTTGTTGGGAGCTCACAACTTTAGAGAAGTAAGAAGCAGGCAACATTAGAAGAAGGGAGCTGATAGAAACCTCTGAGAATTCTAATTCTGTCTAACCATAGTTCTCTCTCCACACGGATCCAACACTTGATGTCCTAGGTGTTCTCCCAAACTTCCTTGGGCTAAGAGTCATCTATGGCGGCAAAGACTAGGCTAGACTGTTGCTTCTAGCCATGTCTAGCACTGATAACTAAGGACCCCACGTCTTTGCAGCCTTGTACCTTGAAGCACACAGTCTCAGCCTTGGCTATCCATTCCCCGTGTTTAGGAACAGGGAGTGGAGTCTTGGAGAGTCAGCCTTATTAAGCTCGGTTTCCTACAAGCGGTCCCCCAAACGGGAAAGACGCAGACTTCAAAAATATCTGAGCTTTGKGGGCGGGCACTTAAAGAAGGTAGGTTCGGCCACTCTGGGGCTAGGCCTGGCTCCCCTGAGGCTACAGTGGAGGTACCTGAGCTGTGTCTTTAAGAGCAGGCTCAAAAGGAGAGTCCTGGGCTAGCTCTATAGACTTGGGGTGGGGTTGGGGTTGCGGGGCATCTCTATGGAAGATAAAATGTCTGCCTGCTCAGTTTCCTAACTTGTACAACCGAGCAACCAAAAAACCTCAGGGTGATTTTAGGCAAGACTCAGAGAGCTGTGGCAAGAAGGCCGGAGAAGAAAGAATCAAACAGCCCTGAGCAGGGCAACCCCTTGGAATGGGAGGTGCTCAAAGGGTAAGGAGGAAGTGGAAGTCATCGCTTTTTTCCATTCCTTGCCCCTCCCCCCTCTAGTCTCATCCCTCTATTTACAGCCCTCCCATGGTCACCCCCTCCACCGGGCCCCTACCCAAAACTCTTAAAGAACCAATGCCTCTCAGTGAGCGCTGAGTGGAGTCCAGTGACTAATCCCTAAGGGCAGAGGTTAACAAATGTTGCTGAGTGTTACCTAGGCAGCAGACAATGCTTGTAATAAGTAGAGACTCCCGTGTCAGCTCCTGCTGAATTCAAGCAGGTCTTTTGGAGGCTACTACACCTCTGAGGCTTGGAGAAGGCTTGGGCTCTGGCTTCCAGCCCCAAAGACCTTGCTTTCACTGGGAGAACGCAGATGCTGTGTCCCATGTGCCAGTGTCASTTTGACACAGGCTCCGTCTGGGTAACCAGCTGTGTCACACTCACTCCTCAGTGTACCCTTCCATGCTCAGGGGAGCCAGCCCTTGTCCAGCTTACGGGGAAATCTCGTTTCCACAAACGCACAAGCGGGGCGAGCCCTGGTCTCAGGTATGTTGTCAGCATCTTTGCCCATTTGCTCTGCTCACACCTCTTGGCTAGGGCCCTGCTAGTTTGAGTTCTGACTTGGTCAGCCCTTCGCAGCTACGTGYCCTCTCTTCTCTCCTTTGGCATCTATCTCCTCCAGCGGGGGGAGGGGGGATGTTAAAATAGAGGTCCTTCATAGACATCACGGTGGGCTTCTCAGAACTGCTTACTGGGACCCTCTCCAGTGTCACAGTGTAGCGATGTGTTTGAGTCTCCTTGGGTGATGTGGGCTTCTCGAAGGATATAGATTTAGACAAGGAAATCCAAGTAGGAACCTTAGGGGACCCTAGGCACCATTGCCACCGCCTCCACAATGACCCAGCCCTTCTGCTCTGCTGTCAGCAAGGTCCTCTTATCTCTTTGGCCTTTAACCCCACCCCCCACTGCCTGCCATTCCCACCGGATCTCTTGGCTTTCGCTTTGCTCCTCTGCTGAGTCTCAGTTTGCAACTCCCTAAGAGGGAAGATGTGTTGGGGCTTGCGGGCTAGATGCCCTGGCAAAGTCACTTTTTGCTGGGTGGTCTCAAAGTGGCTGCTGTGTGCTGAGACGCCAGCTGACTGCTAGCAAATCTAGGTTAACTAGGGTGGTGGTGTCACAGGGTACAAAGCATGGTGACCAGTGTCTAAGGGCTGCCTGGTGCTGCCATCTTTGGAGTGGATCGTGCACTGGAGAGACTTCGTCCATCGTGGCTTTAAGAGAAGGCATCCACAAGGCCCAGGCAAAAGATGCAGGGTCAAAGCAAGCATGGTTTGAAGCTCCTTTTGAGTCATCAGACCCCTAGCAGTGGCCACGCTGGCTTCTCGGCCTCTGTGTGCGCACTATTCTCTGTTCCATCTGACTTTGGAGAGACTGCATCGTCCATATTATACATGCCCGGCACACCGTGGGCCCTCTTGGCTTTCCTTCTGCTCACCACCCCGGTTCAGGCTCTGCCTACCACCTATTTTCATAGAGGAGGGGGTGAGTGACACAGCCTGGTGGCAGAGCTCTGTCCTGAGTATATAGCTGGCCAATGGCCCTCACTTCCAGTCCCTCTCCTCCTGCAGCATCTCGTCACTTTGTCTGCGAAAGGGCAGGCGGAATTAGGCCTAGCTTTCCCCTACCTTCTCTTAATTACTCTTTTAAAAATCGCCAGACAGGTGGAAGGAAGAGGAGCAGACAGAATTTCTACTGAAGACATGAAAATGTAAACCTTTAAGAGAGCAGGTGACTGGTCAATGCCACTTGTACCTTGTAGGCCCCACCAGTGACACAAGAGATGGATAGTGATTGGTGTGTAAGGTAATAAAAGATCATGAACCTTTGGGTCCGCTAGTCTAATTTCCAAGTCCAGGTCTGTCTCGTTAGCTTTGTGACATAAAGGAGACTCCTTGATGTCCGTGAGCNCCCCCTCTAGTCTCATCCCTCTATTTACAGCCCTCCCATGGTCACCCCCTCCACCGGGCCCCTACCCAAAACTCTTAAAGAACCAATGCCTCTCAGTGAGCGCTGAGTGGAGTCCAGTGACTAATCCCTAAGGGCAGAGGTTAACAAATGTTGCTGAGTGTTACCTAGGCAGCAGACAATGCTTGTAATAAGTAGAGACTCCCGTGTCAGCTCCTGCTGAATTCAAGCAGGTCTTTTGGAGGCTACTACACCTCTGAGGCTTGGAGAAGGCTTGGGCTCTGGCTTCCAGCCCCAAAGACCTTGCTTTCACTGGGAGAACGCAGATGCTGTGTCCCATGTGCCAGTGTCASTTTGACACAGGCTCCGTCTGGGTAACCAGCTGTGTCACACTCACTCCTCAGTGTACCCTTCCATGCTCAGGGGAGCCAGCCCTTGTCCAGCTTACGGGGAAATCTCGTTTCCACAAACGCACAAGCGGGGCGAGCCCTGGTCTCAGGTATGTTGTCAGCATCTTTGCCCATTTGCTCTGCTCACACCTCTTGGCTAGGGCCCTGCTAGTTTGAGTTCTGACTTGGTCAGCCCTTCGCAGCTACGTGYCCTCTCTTCTCTCCTTTGGCATCTATCTCCTCCAGCGGGGGGAGGGGGGATGTTAAAATAGAGGTCCTTCATAGACATCACGGTGGGCTTCTCAGAACTGCTTACTGGGACCCTCTCCAGTGTCACAGTGTAGCGATGTGTTTGAGTCTCCTTGGGTGATGTGGGCTTCTCGAAGGATATAGATTTAGACAAGGAAATCCAAGTAGGAACCTTAGGGGACCCTAGGCACCATTGCCACCGCCTCCACAATGACCCAGCCCTTCTGCTCTGCTGTCAGCAAGGTCCTCTTATCTCTTTGGCCTTTAACCCCACCCCCCACTGCCTGCCATTCCCACCGGATCTCTTGGCTTTCGCTTTGCTCCTCTGCTGAGTCTCAGTTTGCAACTCCCTAAGAGGGAAGATGTGTTGGGGCTTGCGGGCTAGATGCCCTGGCAAAGTCACTTTTTGCTGGGTGGTCTCAAAGTGGCTGCTGTGTGCTGAGACGCCAGCTGACTGCTAGCAAATCTAGGTTAACTAGGGTGGTGGTGTCACAGGGTACAAAGCATGGTGACCAGTGTCTAAGGGCTGCCTGGTGCTGCCATCTTTGGAGTGGATCGTGCACTGGAGAGACTTCGTCCATCGTGGCTTTAAGAGAAGGCATCCACAAGGCCCAGGCAAAAGATGCAGGGTCAAAGCAAGCATGGTTTGAAGCTCCTTTTGAGTCATCAGACCCCTAGCAGTGGCCACGCTGGCTTCTCGGCCTCTGTGTGCGCACTATTCTCTGTTCCATCTGACTTTGGAGAGACTGCATCGTCCATATTATACATGCCCGGCACACCGTGGGCCCTCTTGGCTTTCCTTCTGCTCA
Organism: Apodemus speciosus; assembly: GCA_002335545.1. NCBI lineage: Eukaryota > Metazoa > Chordata > Mammalia > Rodentia > Muridae > Apodemus > Apodemus speciosus. Next base: position 57,959 of record BDUI01005551.1, read on the forward strand.
CCACCCCGGTTCAGGCTCTGCCTACCACCTATTTTCATAGAGGAGGGGGTGAGTGACACAGCCTGGTGGCAGAGCTCTGTCCTGAGTATATAGCTGGCCAATGGCCCTCACTTCCAGTCCCTCTCCTCCTGCAGCATCTCGTCACTTTGTCTGCGAAAGGGCAGGCGGAATTAGGCCTAGCTTTCCCCTACCTTCTCTTAATTACTCTTTTAAAAATCGCCAGACAGGTGGAAGGAAGAGGAGCAGACAGAATTTCTACTGAAGACATGAAAATGTAAACCTTTAAGAGAGCAGGTGACTGGTCAATGCCACTTGTACCTTGTAGGCCCCACCAGTGACACAAGAGATGGATAGTGATTGGTGTGTAAGGTAATAAAAGATCATGAACCTTTGGGTCCGCTAGTCTAATTTCCAAGTCCAGGTCTGTCTCGTTAGCTTTGTGACATAAAGGAGACTCCTTGATGTCCGTGAGCYTAGTTCCTCATTTGTAAAATGAGGATAATAAGGCCCACCTGCCTTACAGTGAAGAGGGGAATAACCGCTGGTCCCAGTGTAGACCACGACCTAGGTATRCAGTTGGTGTGGCATTCCTCCCTGTGACTGCATCCAAGCTTGTCCTAGGGAAGCCATGCCCACCACACCGCCACAGAAGTGTTTCCTGCACCCCGATTCCAGACTCCCTGCTCTCTATAATTTTGCTGCAGTGATTAGAGAACAGAGTCTCTCAGTGAAATTTTCTGGACATTTTAGGGGGTGGTCAAAGATCTAACCATTTAATGGTCATGCCCTTCTCTTACCGAGAAGAAAGGGAACACTCAAAAAWATCTCAAAAGTTTGTCATCCACGCTGTTTTCAGCAGAACCTTGGGGGACTCCTAGAAAGCTGAAATCATGTGCACAATTCTTCCTAGATATGTCAGGCCGTGAGGGCATAGAGCCCAGTGCCTGATTTGCATTGCCTCAGACCCCAACTCACAGTGTTTTCCCTATGAACTGGCTGGGTGATCTGTCCTTTTGAGTTAACCTGACGGGGTAAGGCCCCAAAGTGAGTGGATCGGCCCTGATACAGTGAGCATCAAGGGTGTGACCGTGATACAGTGAACATCAAGAGCAAAGGGCGTGACCCTAGATACAGTGAACACCAAAAGCAAGGGAGTAACCCTGATATAGTAACAACCATCAAAAGCAAGGGTTACGACCCTGTGGGGTAAGCACAAAGAGTAAGGAGTGCATGTGAAGGAGGGGGTCAGGAAGGTGCCTTGGAGAGAAGGCTGCAGAATGGGGTTGTATGCGCCAACCCCCCCAGGAGACATAGCAGCGAGGATCAGCTGAGAAGGGGCTGAAACACCCAAAGTGGCCACCCCTCCTCCAAGGATTGTACAAGAAGGAAAAAAAATATGTCACCAGGTCAAAGGAGCTGAAATCCCCTAGCAGGGAAAGGAGGCAAACAAAAGAACAGAAGCTGTGGGTTCTCTTAGTTCAATGCCGTGTCCAAACACCAAAGGTCCCGGCAGGGCGGGGCAAGGAGCTGCCTATCCTGGCTAGGCCATTATAACAGCACGAGGGCCACGGAAATAGGGTTTTCATGGGATTGTGCTGTGGCCAGTTTTGGAAAACACAAGAGCCCTCTTTATCAACACAAATCAGCATTTCTTTTTGAGGAGGAGGTGATCCTGTTGTCTTTTGTTCATCCATCAGTAGATGAGTGAGCTTTGTAAGAATGAGTGTGCAGACAGTCCCGATTCAGGCTGTGTGTAGCTGTGCTCCCGGAGGCAGGAAAGAGAGAGACAGGCGTCTGATGTCACCCTGGGCTATGGCCAAGCAAGGCCCCACCCCCCATACAAGATCAAGTCAATTGTTTGACTCCTGGGCTAAGGCCATGTCTAGACTTTACTAAGCACACCTTTGACCATCTCCACCTTAACCTTTAGCTCATCCTTGCTGCATCAACAAATTTATGTGAACTCAAAAACCATACACTGTAGAAAACAGGGAACTGGTGCACCAGATAAACTTGAAAACCATTACCGAGGAGAATAAACATTACCTATAATACCCAGATATAGAGACTATTGGCATTGATAGCTCTAATTCTACCTTGCCTCTGCTCACTAGCGTTTTAATCCCACGTTCTTCAACCTCTTGGACCTTGAGGCTCTTGGTTGTCCAGTTCTACTGTTTTGAAATTTTCATAGCTCCCTGCTATCAAGAGCTAGCTAATGTTTGCTTAGGAGAGACACTTCGCCGACCACCAGAGAATGGGGAGGTAGCTAAAGCAACAGACCCTGAGCAATGCAGCCTGCCTACCCCCAGAACCTTCAGGAATCCTTTCACTGGACTGAGTGTCGAAGAAAAATCTCTCCCCATAAGGCACAAGAGACCTTGTGCGACATTATTGAAGACATGCTTTCAAGAGCCTACGCTGCTATGGCGCAAGCCCAGTCCCAAATGCCTTTGTAAGTTGTCCTTTGAGCCAATCAGAACTGTGGACAAATCTTGCTTTTTTTCTATATTGTTCCATTTGCATTTGGTTCAGACAGGCCCCATGAGCTCTATGAATGAGATGGGTCTCCCCTGTGTAGGGAAAAGAAGAGTTTGAAAGTTTGCTGTCAGTTTCTTGGCTGGGCCTTTGTGGGGTTTCCCATGGTTTGAGCCTCTTTCCAGTCATCCCTGCTTGGGACCCATAGGCAGTTCCCCATTTCCAGGTGCTTCTTAGTCTTAGCCCCAAGCTTTTTTTTGGGGGGGGGGTTGGGGCATTGGGCCCTGCTTTCATTTCCAAGTTGCTCAATAGGGTCTCCACACATAGCTGACTAGTCTTCTTCGGTTGGCACTCATCAGCTTGCTTTTCTACTCGGGACATTTTCTTCCCCTCACTTGATTCCTCTTCAAGTGAATGGGCAGAGGACAAAGGAGCTGCTCCGACTCTTGTCTCTTAACCAGATACCTTCATTTCCCAAACGATTCGAAGGTTTAGCCTTACTTACTTCAGAAATCAGACCCTAGTTAGGCGAACTAGAAATGTAAGAACGTCAGGATGGACACGGCAGACATTCACTGTGGGGAAGCACTCCAGAGTCATGTTTGCCATAATCCTTTCATACTCTTGGGTGGAACACAGGGGTTCCCCCACTCTTCCTCGTATTGCCAGGCCCTCCCCCAAAGCCTCCTAAGTGTCTTTTCAAGCCAATACTGAAGGATCTGAGATTTCCTGAATGGTGAAGGAAGAAACACAGAAGACCAAACTGTCCCTACCAATTACCAGCAGAGCCTCGTGGGTGTGCATGTCACCAGCACTCAACTTGCATAGTCTCCTGAAAACCTTCTTTGATAGGGAATGTAGCCATTGTGGTTTTCTCCTAAGGAATTAGAAACAATGTCTCTAAAATGTTACCTACCCACAGATTTATGTCACTTTGGAAAAGGAAGCCCCTTGGCAGGTGAAGCACTGCTGATGCCCAGCAGAGAGCATAGTTTGGGTCACAAGTACAGGTGAACATTGAAGCAGAGGCGAGGAAGGGAAAGACTCAGTTGGCATCTGCAACAGGGATAGATGGTTAGGTATCTTTCTCCCAGCCTCCTCACTTTGAACGCAACCAGCGAAAGAGCAGAGAGGTTTGACAGAGTCCTTGTCCCACCCTTGTTCCAATTCCCCTGGGGTGAAGAGGGATTGAGACCTTTCCTAGACCCCCATGCCCACCGTATTGAAGATGAGGGAGAGACCCCTGCCCCCTACACACTAGTTAACTGTGAATCATTAATGAAAGCATTCCCAGTGCCCCATCAGGGTTTTGTCTGTGACCTCCATCTGGCCATTGCTGAACCACTAAAACTTGAAGTCTTGAAATGCGAAGATTTTGTCATGGGATTCAAGGCACTCTGAAGTGGCTCACAGACATAGACTGGGTGCTGGGGGTAAATACACTCATTGCCCAGCTGACCCTTTCTGCAATCTAGCCCTTATCTCAGATACCAAATGAGCAAAATGTACTTGTGGTTCTTTTAGAGGGAGGGTTGAGGGCCATTTTCGAAAAGATCTAACTAGTTTTTTGTAGGAAATCCATGTGAGATTCTGGACATCACCAGCTAAGATTCTTAGGCTTTCCAAAAACCAAGGCGACTGGTTGGACTGTCAGGTCTGCTTAGACATTTCTAGACTGTTTGAGACTGCCTAATTTGGAGGGGGGACCTTCTTGCTGTCCATAGGCAATGATGTAGTTAGGAGTTGTGGAGAGGAAGAGAGGAGAGAGCAGTTGAGAGGGACACAGGAGTATGGAAGGTAACCATGAATTGAACAGGATGCCTATTCCTTACACTGTTTAGTGCTTTACCCAATATCATCCCCATTTTACAGATTGAGGAGACTGAGGTTTAAAGAGGTTAAGTAACTTGTCTAAAGTCTTTATCCAGTTTCTGACATGATCCAGAATTCAAATTTGGGGCTTTCTCATTTTAGAGCCGGAGCTCCAGTACCACACACTAGTAGAGAACTTAAGCAGCTTTCCAAGAAGACGTGTCTAAATGACTCATATCTTGTTATTTGATTGACTGATTTTCATGAGACTTTCTGGCACTAAGTGGGAAGGAGTACAGGATGTCCCCTGAAATTAGTCAGGACTTACTTCAATGTGCCCACTTTACTGAGGCTGAAAGACTGCACTTTCTCAGTAGATCTGGTCTGAGGGGACTCATTTATGGACAGCAGCATCCTGACTGCAATGTGTTTTATAGCTTAGGGCAATATTTGCATCCTCTGTCCTCCTTGTTCCTCAGCTTTACCTATAGGCCTTGCCACCAAGGTCTTGACAGGAGATGGAGATGCTGGGTGATGAGTACTCGAAGTTTTGAGGAAGGATATGGAAGCCAAAGACTAACAAGAGGCCTTGGCATTATTTGTGACTACCCTTCGCTCTTATATTCCATTTCGTTGGGCACTTATGTGAGGCTCATGATGTAAGGGTCAGCTTCTCACTTAATCTATCCCAGCATCCCTAGCTCCACCTCAGAACTAACTGCCAGTGGCCACTCGCCTGCCCCAACAGAATTTAACGGAAGCTGCCAACAGCCCTCCTCTGACCTCATTGGATAGAATCCACCGTGTCAGCAGATACCAACTCCTCTCTTTTTCTTCTGAAGGAGCCTTCCCACTATCTTGGAGTAGGCAGTCCTCTTGTGTGGGGTGCAAGCATCAGACAGAGAAGGAGTTATTAATTTATTCCCATGAGGGACCCATTTGTCCCATATCAAGTATGCAAATGATCCCATATAGAAGAGGCTGGTGAGAGTGGACAAGGAGCAAAGAGATAAAAACTGCTTAGCCAGGGACATCTGTCCTCCAGCTTCAACTGGCTTTGTTGACTTTCTTGCTGAGAGAAGTGGGATATATGTTTATTCAACAGACCTGGCTATTCTTCTCTTTATAGGTCTTCCATGGAGGCAGATGAAAGTATTCATTACTGTAAACCTTTATGAATCAGTTCCCTTTGGAAGGCAGAGAGTGGTACACATCTGGGGAAATGTGTATAGAAAGAGTGAAATTAGCAGAAGAAAAGCTCTGGGATCCAGGGTTTGGTTTTGTTAAGACAGAGCCATCTGGGAGGATGGAGACATAACTCTCGTTTATAACTGGCTTTGAAAGGTAGACTTCATGATGACAAAGAAGATGTCCCGAGAGTGCCTCCTTATTTGCTGTGGGCTGTGGGCAAGCCCGTATACACTGGTATATGGGTGTCCTTATCTTTGTTCTTATGAGGATTTCTCTCCAGGCTGGAGATTATGAGGTAGATTAAAATATCAAGGAAGGTTATAGTTGCTTTCTCTCCATAACGCAAAGAAATTGGACTTCCATGAAATTCTAGTGAGGGGTTCAAAGCAACGTAGAGGGAAAGCCCTGGTTTTAACTTTTCCTCTTGGCTCAGCTAAGCATATACTCTAGGAGAGCTGTGTTCTGAAAAGATTCTTTAGTGGCTAAGGGGGAGACTAGCCAGGGGAAGAGATGTCAGTTATGAAGAGCTCCCCCTCAGTAGTGATGTTCTTTACACAAGACCCTGGTGTGGCTGTGCACATTCTTTCCTAGAGGAWAGAATTCTTCCTAGCAGGATGATTTCTTCTTGATGAGACCCACCACCTACTGCTCCATTTGCAGTAGACATGGGATGGAGGAGAGGGAGGCCCCACCTGTCGCACTGTTGATCGTGGCTGTTGAGCCACATGAAGACATGGGGTGGATCCCTCAATGCTTGGGGGAGGGGCACTGTGAACAGTGAGTGACTTTGGTTTAGGAGCACAAAACAAAACGGAGGTCACAGCAGAAGGGGTGGACCACATTTCACCTCTTTAAGTCATGAAGGGGGAAGAATCTCACTGACAAAGGGACACCTTTTATTTCCTTAGCCACAGATGGCTACGCAGTGTACTGAAGCCGCACTATTTCTCCTCTTCAACTCACTGGACAGGTTTTCTACTTTTCAGTGTATTTAAGAAAGATTAAGGTAGGCACCGAGCAGGAGGTGCCTTTTCTTTGACTTGCTCTCTTATCTGAGGTTTTTCTGTAGGTCCCCACACCTATTTTCTCTTCTGTAGTAGTTGATTCTTCCCAGGCCTTGAGTGGCAGAGGGAGAATGCATTTTTTCCCACCGCACATACTCATTCACTTATTTACTATTTATTCGGGGCTACTATGTTCTCTGAGCTCCCTGCTAGGTGGAAATGGTGAAAATAATCCAAGGGGCTTTGCATTTAAGGAGGAAAGAAAAAACAAACGGGCAAAAAGCAAACAAGAAGAAACAAAGAAACAAAACAAAAAACAAAACAACAAAAAAAAAACAAAAAATAAAAAAAACCAAACCCAACCACAGTATAGGCATTTGTGTAAACAGTGATTTGTCAAGAGGAAGATGAAAGGTTTTGGCGACGGGTGGGGGTCAGGAGGGATTGCAGCGATTTCTAGGATATCTGGTAGACAGGCGAGCCTAAYATGGAATCTGAGTGACAGACAACTACGGAAGGTGTGGAGGCGGGTCCCRGGAGCCTTCCAAAACTTGGTTCAGGAGGCCTAATGAGGACGTTTAGTTTTCCAGACAGGGGAATGGCATCAGTGTCAGGTGTGACATCAGATCCTGAAATCTGAAATTTCGTTTCTGTGAGGGGACTTTAAATGATAATGCCACTGGTGGACTTAAGAATGACTTGAGGCTGTTCAGTGGGGGAAGAGCAGTTTCCTTAGCCACAGATGCTGACTGCAAAGTGTACTAAAGCCACACACTATTTCTCCTCTTCAACTCATGGTACAGATTTTTCACTTTTCAGTGTATTTAAGAAAGATTAAGGTTTGTTGTTTATTTAAGAAAGATCTGGCTTGTCTTGAATTATAAAGGCATCGGCTATTTCCTTCCCTCTGTGCAGCAAGGACAGCTGTGAACATGTGAACAGGAAAAAAGGAAGGTCTGGATTCTTCTGTGGTTTATCTCTGGGGCAGAGACAGATCTGGACACTTAAGAAACGTAAACGCCTCTACCTAAAATGCAGAGAGAGTTGGGGAGAGGGGACTTTGACCTGGCTGAAGGGAAGCCCTGGCTACTCCAATACCAGACCTGTTCCTTCCCCAAGAGGAGTGGCTCAGAAACAGGAGCCCATAATATGATCCAGGCAGGGTCTAGGCATACCTGCTGGAGGGGAGGGCTGGGTGCTGGCATGCACCGCACTCTGCCAATGTGGCTTGAAGCCTGGGCATTGCCACTAATTTGCTGTGTGACCTTGAACAAGTCACTTTCCTTCTTGGGGCCTGAGTCCCCTTATCTGTAAAGAGAGGGCTGAGCCTGGATGGCCTTTAATGTCGCCTTACACTGTCTGTGGGCTTTTGGTCCTGGATGGCCTTTAATGTCGCCTTACGCTGTCTGTGGGCTTTTGGTCCTGAGACTGCTTGTTGATCTGGCATGGCAGGTCTGACAGACTTGCCAGTTTTTTCTTTTAGTGATGAGAAGGGAGACCATACAACACGATGCAAGTTTGCCTTTGCAAGAGGATGGCCACACAACAAGACACATGCTTGTCCCTGCCCCTGACCAGATCTGCACATTATTGCAGGCCATGTAATCGCTCTAAGCCTGTTTGCTTTTATGAAAAACAAAAAAACAAACAAAAAAACCAAAAAACAAAAAAAGACCAATGAATGTCATTCCTACTCCCAGCCCCACCCCCAGCGAAGGGAGGCGAAGCAGAGCCCAGGTCACTCACCTTTGACATCCAGCTCTTGACTGCAGCTAACGCTTTGTCTTAAAACCCAGAAGTGTAGTTGGAAAGTAGACTCAACCCTTAGTAGCTTTTGTTGCAGGGAGAGATTTGACTTTTGATTTGACCTTTAGTGACCCTTACCATCTGATTTCAACACAGGCCACTTTGAGAGGCAAAAAAGAGCGATCTGCCCCTGTGCAACACCTCAGGGACCAACAACTTAAATCAGAAACCCGAGGCAACGAAAGTGTTTTCAGAATCTGTCTGGGTCCGCTTTAGAGAGTCAGGTGGCTCCTGGTCTAGTTGCACTTAGTGTCACTAAGTTGACACTGTTATGTTGATATAGGAACACCAGGAAGTATTGGAGCAGAGGGTTCTATTCCAGGCCCTAAGGGGCAGCGAAGGGACACAACTGTCTGGCATCAGCTACCCCTGGCTCATGGAGTTGAAACTGATTTGTTGCCACCTCCAGCAGAGGTTTCGCCCTACATTCTCCTGATTGTCAGGATCAGAACCAAATTCAAACTACCTTTACCGCTTGGATTAATATCTGCTATGGGAACGGAAACCACAGTAAGGAAAGGTAGTCCTCTCATGGGTCAGTTGGCTCCTTCTGGGGGGAGGTTCTTGGATGTTTTCATTTTTAATGACCACCGAGTCCAGCGGAGGCACAGTGATGGGATCCACCAGATTGGTTTATAACAGTTGTCTTGGGCAGAGAGTATAGATTAATGTATTATTGGCAGAAGCCCTTGAGCCTGATGTCTACATTAACTGTGACCCCAGTGGGTGCACACAGCCTGGCTGGGGAGAAGTGCCATTTACCCCAGCAACAACAAGATTTTGACCCCCGGGACAGGCAGATTGCTGACGTAGAACTAAGTTGTCCCTGCAAAGCAAAAGCAGGTCAGCTAGTGTGGCCAGAAGAACGCCCCTCCTTAGCTTACGCTCCCAAGGACCCAGTATGGCCAATGTGGTTGCAGAGATGTCAAAGAAGTAACTCTTTGATCTGGAGAGGATTGCCAGGAAAAGAAACAAACAAACAACAACAACAACAACAACAAAAAACCCACGTTGTTTTGTTATGAAATGGCGGGAGAGCCTCTCCTGTCTCTGAATGCTCCTCAGCCACTCTTTCTCCATTTTGTGATTWCTGACGCTCCCCAGATCTCCCTTACCTGGGCACAGAGCCTCTTCACCATACTGCTTCAGCGCCCACTTTGATGCCCAGCCCCCCTCCTGGAACTCATTTTTCCAGTTTGTCTAACAAGCCTGGAGAGTAGAGAGCAGGGGCTCGGGGTCCCGCCCAGTTTGGGTGGATAGGACCCTTCGCAGTGAAGTCTTGGTAGAGGGAGGGCTGGTGGGGTTGGGGTTTGAGCAGAGATGCTAAGCAAGTGGAAGACTGACAGCCCCCAGGCCTGAAGATTTGTCCCAGCAATAAAAGTTATGGAGTTTTATTTTTGTTGTTGTTGTTGTTGTTTTCTTTTTTGGAGAAAAACTGTTAGGAAAACTCAAAGCCATCACAGTGAACATGGGGAGCCAACAGTACCATCATGTACAGTTCCTATAAGATCGCTCCCTCTCCCTCTCCCTCCCTCTCCCTCTCTCTCCCCTCCCTCCCTCCCTGCCTCTCATAAGTAAGAACAAAGGGTGATTAGAAAGGTTTGTGGAATCCTTTCTGGCTGTGGGAAGTGGTGTATAGATAACCTTAAGAAATGGGCTCTACTTCAGAACATGGACCATTCTGAGTCTTAAAGATAGGGCTTGCAGCCAGCCTTGGAAATGCCCAGCCTTGACGAATGAATCAACAGATAGGTGGATGGACAAATGGATAGCGACATGAGTCTGTCATAAACTCTGGCTGGGGAGGTGCAGGAGGAGAGGTTCACAAGTGCTTGCCTTGTTGAAGACAGGCCTGGATTTGAATGCCCGGTCAGCCACTTACAAGCTGTGTGACACGGGGACAGGCTATTTAACCTCTCTGAGCCTCCCTTTCCTCAACTTTGTCCATGCCAAAGATCTTTGGAAAGTCCAAGTAAACACTCCCATTGTTCCCCCAGCACGGGGCTGTTTGTTACACAGAACTGTAACGATGGGCTACCTACCTAGCTAGCGGAAGAGGGTTGAGATTGGGAGCAGTTTCCTTGGCACATGGAGCCTGGTTTGCTCAGTCTGTGGACAGTTTGGGGAAAGGGGGCAAGTGAGGGGAGGCCTGTTACCTAGACACACATCTGATCTTCACTACCCAGAGACTTGTAGAGGCCCAAACAGAAGCACCAAGTATATAACCAGGTGCATGACTGAGGTGCCTGGCCGCAGAGAAAGAGAGTGTGTTCTGGGAGCCAGTTCTTGGGGGAAGAACAGTTGAGGGAATGGGGTGGAGAACACACCCGTGACAGACCAGCATCCATGACAATGCCAGCTGAGGGCAAGGAGGGAGAGATTGGTCTATGGGTTAGAGGCACGGAACCAGTGAGGTCTAGATGGTCYAGACCTCTCTTGACTTAAAGATACTGGCCCTGGAGTCCAGTGATTATCTGCCAAGCCTGGTTTCTGAGCAGACTCTTGCACAGCAAGTGGACCTTGGTGTGGTCAGGAGGAAGGCAYAGGACCTGCTCGCAGGAGCTGCCGAGAGCCAGGGTGCAGCTCCTCCTGAAGGCCTGCTGAAGCAGGGCACTGTGGGCCGGACTGTTTTAGCAACAGAGGCTTTCTGGATTCCTCGACCTGTAGAGCCACCCCACCCCAGCCTGCCACCCACCACTGCCTCTCCTGAAGCTCACGACGATGAGCTCTCCTTAAGTTCTCAGCCTCATGCTTCCCTCCCCACATGGCCCCTGAGAGTCCTCTTCCAGTGTCAAGGCCTTGGCCTTTATTTCTTCCTGAGGCTCCCACAGGGCCCCTGGGATCTTGGCTTGCTTCTCTCTGACCTGTAGTGTCTCTGTGTCTGTGGTAGTCCTCTGTCCCCATCCGTGCCATCAGACACGAGGTCCTGGCCCTATGTAGCCAGATACCTCTGCTTCCTGTTGGGGTGACTGAGAGCTGCCAAAGATCTCACAGTGTGAAGGACTGTGGCCAGCTCAGGCTCTGTGACCATGGCTTATCCCAGAGTTGCCCAAAACCTCTGTCTTCTGTCTGGCTACTCCACATCTGTCCATGTTAGCCAGGGGAAACTCGCATTGGGTTTCTCAGGCCACTTTCGGCCCCCTTGCTCCAGTGATACCAACTCTCAACACATTTTATTCCCTTATCCAAGGCCAAAGTCACTTTAGTTGTATGAGGAAGAGCTTTCTCATTGCTGGTTTCCTTCCTCTGCATGCCGCCCTCCCCCCATAGCATCTCCCTCTAAAATTTGCTAGAAAGTTCTCTTTCTTTTGACCAAAGCTGGCCCTTCCTTAGGGAGTTTATACCATTTACCGCCCCACCCCCCCTTTAGAAGTCCTTCTCACTACCAGCTCCTCTCCAGTCTCCCGACTCACCATTCTAAACTCTGTGACACTGGCCTGTTGCCACTTCCTTTTCTAAAAGTCAAAGTTCTTCCAAGTACTGTTTGCAGTCCACATCTCTGTGGACCCCTTTTCCCTTCTCAACCGTTATGACTCATTACTGACATTTGTATCACAAGCCCTGTGGACTCTATTGTTCAGTTCTCAAAAGCCAGAAAGACTCACTGAGGGCTGGTCACACGGTGCTCTTCTGCCTCGTCTTCCGTGACAGCGCCACCTCTGTCCTTACCCGTGCTTCTCTTGCTGGCAATCTCCCTGTCCTCTTGCCCTCCCTGTCTGCCTCACTGGAAGCCTGGAAGAGCTTGTGGGCATCGTGTGGGAGCTTCTGGCAGCTTCTGTTTGCAGTGCGTGCGACCTGAATCTCAATTGCTCTTCCTGCCTGGAATGACTCCACACCTCTGTCTTTTTTTCCTTTATTACCTGTGGTCTTGGTAAATACTGTCTCCAAACACTCGAGGCCCACGTTTTATGGGGACCTTGACCAGTGCTCAGCCCAGCTGGCCACGTTCACAGCTCCTTCTCGTTTTGGTGACTCCTCTTATGTGGTCACTTGTCCCACTGGTTTCCCCTTCGGACTGCTCACACGGGCTCTTCTTGTACGCCCATCTGCACTACCTCGCTCCCAACTCACGGCCTCTGTACCCAGCCACCTCCTACCTCTTTGGGACCTCAGTTTACCCACAGCACAGCTGGCAGGGTCACTAAGAATGCAGATCTGGCCATGCTTTCCCTCCTCTTTAAAATCCTCCAGAGCTCCCAGGCATCTGTAAAGTCCTCAGTGGGTGTGTCCAAGGGCCTTTCCCATCACACAGTGCTCCTGAGAATGGGGTTCAAAGAGACCCCATTTCTTAACCTAGCAACCCTTGTGCTGTGTGTCTTGGAGGGAGCTGCTTAAGCTCTATGAGTCTCTGGATTATCTAAGGATAGCATGCCCGTCTCCCTAGGTGCCCAAAGATTGGAATGAAGTCAGGTATATGTTTGTCTTTCTGTGTACTCTGTTGGCCTCACTTGTAGGCACACAGTGAGTGGGAGTGGGGCCCACTCTTTCTATTCCACTCTCCTGTCCACTCTTCCTGGTAGCTTTGCACCCAATGTCTGCCCCTCTGCTGCTTCCATCCTGAGGGGGCTGGTCCTTCCCAGGAGTGGACATTCCCCTGTCTCCATCCATATGTAAGCCCCATGCCCACCCCCCACCCACTCCAAGCCCGTGCTTAGTCCGGTAGCTTCCTCTTCTTAACTGCCTTCACTGCTTAAGGTGGTTTTTAGGAGTTATACGGCAGAAGTCTCTCCTAGGTGCTGGGCCTAGATGGTCTTCAAGACCTTCCCTTCCCTATCTGGCAATTACCTTTCAGTCAAGTGTTACTCCTTGGACAAAGACTCTCTAGGACAAGGATCATGTCTTATTTATCTCTATATCCCTAGGACCCAGCATTGTCCCTTGAAATTGTTAGGTTATCATAGACACGTGAAAATGAACCAGGTCAAACTTGGCAATGTTTCTAGGAGGCATTCAAACTTCTGCTCATTTGTTTCTTAGCTCCTTTTGGCAGCAAGGAACTGTCAGCTCAACTTTAGATGAAGGAACTGTCATGTCAGCTCAACTTTAGAAGGGCAAGTCCCCCAGGGCAAAGCCCATTGCAGCGTGGTGACCTGGAGAACTGGAAACAGAAAACTCAGATTGCCCATCACTGACTGCTTGACTAGTCCCCGTAAGGAGGAAACTCCTAATTGGTGACACCGAATTCTATCTAACCTTTGTCCCAATTGAATCTAGTGGCCCCAGAGGGATACTGGCTTGGCCTTAGACGTCCCAAGATAGGGTTGGAGAAAGGTGGTGCTCGTGGGTGAAGGGAGAAAGCACAGAAAATTTGAGAGTTGAGGAGGGACTGAGCAGGGTTGGAGAGAGGAGCGAGGCTTCATCTGCTGGCTGCCTGGGGTTCTCGGGAGGTGTGGGGGGATCCTTTATTTGCCTCTGTGTTCTCCTGTAGATAATTTGCTCCAGAGGCTATTAAGCCTCCAACCTTGATTTTGTTTTAAAAGATCTCAGAGTCTCTGGCACGGATAGCTAGCTGTCTGACCGCTGCTAGGCCTAGCACCTTGGGGATCTCTTCGGCTTTGCCGTCTGGCTAAGCCTCCTTGTCAGACCCCACCCTGTGGAGGCAATTATATCATCTTCCATGTTGCTAGACATGACTGGTTTTTGCTGCTTGGGTCTCTCGCATAAGTGACTGACGGATGGCACGCCTCGATCTATATTGTCTGCCTTTATGTCGACTGTCTTGCAAGACCCCAGTGGTGAGATAGCCTCTAGCCACAGTGGGCAGTCGAAGCTACCTACTGCCCCGGAATGAGCAGCTAGGGCAGCTGATTCTTAGGAAAGGGGCATCTGGTTTTGGCCCAATATCCTCTCAAATGCTCACTCTCTTCCAACTCTTACTGGTGGAAGAGGGGTGTGGGGGAAGAGGGGCTGAAGAGTCAGGAATTTTGTGCCTCGAGTTCTCTTTTTAGACACCTTTCTCCATGTCAGAGCTTTACTACCTTCAGAGATGCTAAGAAGGGAGACAGGTCTAGATGCTTCAAAACACTCAGGGTCTCGAGGGAAGCCCCTCCTTTGGGTAGCTGTTGCTAAGAGCAGCTTTAATCCAAATTCACTTCTCTGCCTTCCCAACACTCTGAATGTCCAGGATAGAGACCCGAAGATTCTCCTGTCCCTCTGAGGCTGAGTGTTTTGAGTGTTTGAAGGGATCTCAGCTCTAAGGGGTCGTCACACCTTAGACACACCAGATCTTCTTGCTGGGGCAGTCAGTCGGGTATCCGGGCACGGGGGAGGTCTTTTCTCTGGAGGTGCTTAAAAAAAGGACACAAGTTCTCTTCTCTGAAGGGTGCCAGGCTAACTCGTGGGCTTGCTGGGCCATGGGGTCTGAGCCAGCTAGTCCTAAGTAGATCATTTCCTTCAAGAAGTCTGGTTTCTTCCATTCAGCAGGTCCATAAACAGTGAACCAGGGAAGTGCCTGCAGGTCCATGCCTCCGTGGAAGGCTTTAAACTCTCTTGGCCTCTCGACAAGGGCTTTGTTCCTATCTTGTTGGCACACACATTCCCCATCTTTCTCTCATAATTCTTAAAGTAAGAGTTTGTCTTAGTGTTCTTTAGAGAAGTCACAAGACAAGGCAGAGCAGACAAGTCCTTGCAAAAACCCGTTTTGTTAAGTGGGTCCTTCCCCAGACTCCGTTAAGACAGAACATTAAATTTGACAGCAGCCCCTTGGGTAGCTTCTCTTTTCTACCTGTGAAGGGTCTGTAGCTACGGCTATGGTTCTGAGTGTAAGCATCTAGGCATGTAGCCATACTGTGAGCTAACGGCAGCTGGGCTGAGAGTCTGTCTGATGGTGATGGGGGGGAACAGCCTCTGCTGGAGCTGGTCCTCGAGGACCCCTACCTGGGGGACTTGGGGTGACAATTTAAAGGGAATCACCAACTTCTGTGGTTTGAGAGAGGTGGTGGTCGCTATGGGGTCCTCAAATCAATACTCTTCAAATTGAYTTTTCGACAAGGCTTCCTAGTTCAAAAATGTTTTAAAGAGAGGCAGAGGGCCTAAGTTTATGATATGTGTTCATTCATTCATTCATTCATTCAACCGGTATATTAAAAGCACCTAACTGTGTGTGTAGTGGTGCTTTGAGTACTGAGATGAATAAAAACAAAGACACAGCTCTGCCCTCTGGAGCGTGTAGCTGAGACAGAGACCAGGAGCCTAAACAACACAGGAAGGGGTTGGCTGACTCGGAACCAATCACTTGCATCTTGATTCTTTTCTGCAGTGGATATTTTTGTCTTCTAGTTGTCTAGTTGTCATATAAAAAGTTCAGAAACAATTTATACAAAGACATATGATGGGAGCTTTAAAAAAAGATAGCCCCACTCTGACTTAGAAAACAGGGTTCTCAGGACAAGGTCTTATCTGCTTTAGATGGCTTGGTCCTAACTCAACCCTTCTTCGAATGTTCCTGAACTTCTTCTTTTAGTTGTTGGTTCTGAGAGTCTGAGAAGCACGGCCACTGTATTCTCATTGTGACTACCTCCCATTGCACTATTCCCACGGAGAAATGGTGACGGAACTGGAGCTATGAGAGACCTGTTTTTGGTTAAAGAGCAAACTTAAGTTTGTATCCAATGCCAGGTGAAGGAGCTTTGGTTTAGTCCTGACTGAGTACTTTGTGGATAAACATAGTCAGTCTTCCCTTCCTTCATGTGCCGTCCATCTGTCTATTCCCACTTTCCATGTTTCCCATCATCAGATCTGAAGGACAAAACTTATTTATTTTTTTTTTTTGGTTTTGGTTTTTCGAAACAGGGTTTCTCTGTGTAGCCCTGGCTGTCCTGGAACACACTCTGTAGACCAGGTTGGCCTCGAACTCAGAAATCTGCCTACCTCTGCCTCCCAAGTGCTGGGACTAAAGGTGTGCACCATCACTGCCCTGCTAGGACACAACTTAAGATTAAGGTTCCCCAACACTTGATGTGTCAAAGTGACTGTGGTAGCATCGATATTGACGGGCCAAATAGAGCAAGGAAAGAACCCTCATGCACTGAGAAGCCAGCCCCAGGGAAGGATTTACAGAAAGGAAACTTAACTGGGCCTCTGGGACAGGGCCCAGAGGAGGTAAGAGAGGAGGAGTCACTCACATTTTCAAGACAAGGGTAGACTATACTCTCCAGTGGAATTGGATGGCACCACTGTAAGATGTTCATACGTATCTTCATAGGGCTACAAAGTGATACTATACCACCATGCTGCCAGTCCATGGCTAGGGTTCATCCTCTAGATTCTGGGGGTTCAGGGAAAATGCTTGCACAATTTCCCTACAAATTAAGTAGCATGCTCCTTACTATTTTCCTCGGCAAAAAAAAAAAAAGTAGCCATATGTCCACTTTTTGTTGAGCAATCTTCCTTCATTGTGTGTGTGTGTGTGTGTGTGTGTGTGTGTGTGTGTGTGTGTATTTGTCTTTTGAGACATCTTGGTCCTCGGCTTGACCCCTCCCCCTTTTGTGAGATGCCACAGCACATTGGCTGGTTCTGGCTGCTGCCTGGTCAGGGAAGGTAAAGAGTAGGAAAGAAGCCCCACACCTGACATTTACTGAGATGATACAAAATGAGACATGACCTTCGACATGTACCTCAGAAGTGAAGGCCAGAGACTGGTTTCATCTACTTCATGTGCTACCAAAGACCCCATCTCACCCCTGGAACCAAAACTTCCCTAATACTTTAGGAAAGTTAAAAGTTGGATTTGTCATTGGGCGCCCACACATAGGGGTTAGCTGTCATGGGCACCTGTTGTGCATCCTTAGGGTCCTTGCCAGGTTTATCCATGGGGAATCCAGAAATCCTTGGAGCAATTTCTAGAGAGTCTTGCAAACAAAAAACCTCCTGCCTACCTGGGGTCTTAGGATCCTGCTAAGTTCTGCACTTAATTTGAGTGGCAAGAGAGGCAAGAAAGTCAGGCCCATAAATTAATGATGCAACAATTCTTTTTCAAAGTTGAACAATTTTTAAATGGTTAGGAAACATTAAATCCATTTATCCATCCAACAACTATTTATTGAGAACATATCAAGTCTTTTGGCCCCAGAGGAGGGATTAAGCAAAAGTGACAACCTCACCTTTGCACTCGAATTCCCCAGGGAAGAGCAGTGTGTGTTTTAACACTATGAACAGGGGAGAGAAAACAGGAACTGTCTTTGATGCAGTAAAGCTGGGAGAAACCTCTGAAACCCGGAAAGTCCATGGAGTCAGCTTCTGAGGGAAATGTTGCCTCAAACCATTTACACATGTGAAGAATGTGTACTGGGCTTAAAAGTGACACACACAGAATGGAAGAGCCCAGAGCCCTGGGTGGAGTGAGTGGCTGCCAGGACAATCAGATAGTGTCCCCTAACTGCCCTGGGCCTGGGGTTGCAGGGTCCATGTGGAGCTCTTCAGTTTACATAAGCCAAAAAGTAGACACCTGTACTGCCTCCTCTCTCTACCAGTGACAGGTACCTTGCCTATATTAGACAGAAGGAAGCAAAATTCACTCACAGTACACGCAGCACCTTTCTCCTGGTTGCGAGGATCACAGAACCTTTTCTGCACATAAACATTATGTATGAGGATGTACTGACTAACCAGAGTTTGTGGCAGAGGAAAAGGTGATACTGGGAGAAGAATGGAGCTTTGAAATAAATGTGGTTAGCAATGCACAGAGAGGTCTTGGGAACTAAACTGCTCAACATTGAGAACCAACGGATCCATCCAGATAGCAGAGCAAACAGAACTGAAGAGAGACTCTGTGGAAACAAACTGGGCTTCTCTTTGACTGTGGCTCCTGAGAGGATGAGGAGGTAGAGGACTGGAAAGTTCAGAGTTGAGATAGGAAGTATGTCTGGCCAGTTCAACACTGCTCTGTACGGGGTTTTAGAGAGTAGGGTGGGGGTGCAGAAGCAGCAGAAAAGAAACGAGATAAACATGCAAGCATAAATAGCGCGACCAAGTAGCCAAGTAGCATGCTTAAGGAAACAACCTTGTCTGAACACATCACGGTGCCAAGACAGCATGAGAGAGAAGGGGGTGGGGGTGGGGCAGGACGAGCTTGCAAGAAGGAACAAGCCCAAGAATGACAACAGACCTTCCGCAATATCCATGAAGAAGAGCAACAGAACCACAAGATCAGTGGGGGTGGGGAAGATATTGGGCCTGGTTATATATCCATCAAAACGATTGCCAAATGTGTGACTGAAAAGTTACGCCCCTTAACATGGGTTCAGAGTCTTATCATTCCTTGGCTTGCACACACCAAATCACTAAAGGTTATTATTTAAGAGCAAAAAAAAAAAAAAATGGGAATAGGAGTCAAGAGGTCACTCTGCTGGTTGCACACATTTGTGCTTTGCAGACAGCAAAAGCAAGGCAGCTTTCTGTACTCAGCCGGGTGGTGGCTGAGGAGGCGTGGACTGAATTCTGTTGAAGATCAGCGACTAGACTGTAGCAGTGTTTGTAAAAGGTCTTAGTCTCCAGCAGTTTTGCAGGTGCTCTGTATGTACTTAAATTGTAGAAGAGACTTGTCTCTTGCTTAGCATTGAGGTTTNTTTTTTTTTTTTTTTTTTTTTTTTTTTTTTTTTTTTTTTTTTTTTTTTTTTTGCACCTGGTGGGAAAGGAGGAATGGAGAGAGAGATCAGTGTTTAGGAACAAATACACTTCTTGCAGGGGACCTGCGTTCAGTTCTCAGTACCCACATCAGGTGGCTCACACAACTGTAAGTCCAGATCCGGGAGATCTGATGCCCTCTTCT
The DNA here is from genome assembly GCA_002335545.1 of Apodemus speciosus. Lineage (NCBI taxonomy): Eukaryota > Metazoa > Chordata > Mammalia > Rodentia > Muridae > Apodemus > Apodemus speciosus. Next base: position 77,018 of record BDUI01005551.1, read on the forward strand.
GGATCCCCAGGGAAGGTGCGCGCGCGCACACACACACACACACACACACACACACACACACACACACACAGTACATATAATTAAAATAACAATAAAAGATACTGGGGGGCAGTTACAGCTGCCTATCTAGAATTGCACCATTTGTTAGATGTTTACTGTCCATTAAATTCACTTCAGAGCACCTAGAAGTAAGACTGGAATAATTGTCTCTCCCAAGAAGGAAGTTGTGGTTTCCAGTAAATACACCCCAATAGCTTTTCTTATTGAACAAAGCATCGAGGCAGACTTGAGTGCCTCTGAATACAAGAGCAAACTATGGTGAATGCGTGGTAGTGGGTATTGTAAACTAAAGCTGGAATATGAAAGGGGCTGCCTTGTAGGGTGGCTACCCAGAAGTGCCAGGCTCCAGAGGCATGTCTCTAATATGTTCCTGCCAGTGTGCACGGCCCACGGTCCAGTTCCATAGGTGCATACAGCACTGGATGGAGGGGGGCATTAGGAGAGGCTTGGCATCCTGGGGCATGGCCAGCCCTGACGGATAGAGGCAGAGGCTGGTCAGGAAGTGGTTCTGGGAGACTTGGGGCCTATTTGGGGAGGCTGTTGCTTCTGGAAGCTGGTCCAGGGCCAATCCACAGCATGCCCTTTGGGCACCCACTGGGTGGGACTGTGAATGGAAAGAAGCTTCCTGGCTGCGTGCTGAGCTGCCAGGGTCCCAGCCTTCTGGATCCCCTTTTAAGCCCTCTCCACAGAGCAGGATCCAAAACAACTTTTAATATTTTTTTTAATTAAAATAATTCTTCACCTTCAAATTTTGCCCTCCGCTTAACGTGTGTTGCGTTTGGGAGAGCCAAGTGGGGCTGTGCTTTTGGCTTGAGTCCGTGCCTCCCTGACGGTTTCTGAAGTTCATAACTGGTCCCCGCTCTTCACCTTGTCCTCACCTCTCCAGATCTGAGGGTGAGCAGACACTGTGAGTAACTGGTTGTGTTCCACTTGTATTGTGACCCTGGCCAATATATTTTACATACACTGTAGAAGGAGGCTTTAGAGCCATGATGTCTTTTCTTGTCCTAGTTCTAGGAAGAATCAACCTGAAAGAAGTTCCCTAGGCTAACTGATCATCTCCTTTGCTTTTTTTTTTTTTAAGCACTCCCTTGGAAGCAGTTGTTTCAATATCTACCAGGAAAGTTTGCCCTCATTCCTTGCTATTAGAGAAATTGAATGTCTCCCCTGAAGATCCACTAAGACTTAGGATAGTATTATCCCATCTATCCAAGAGGACTGAAGACGTGAACATGGTCTCCTGCTGTCTTTGCCCTGCTGGTTATTGGTGTTGCTGTGGAGTGTTTCACGTTACATGTTAGTGTCAAGTTCGGCTTTGTAGGCACGCTTCGATGTGCCTTTTCCCCACTGAAGAGTCTCTGAATACAAGAGAAAACTACGGTGCATGCGTGGTAGTGGGTGTTGTGAAGTGAAGTTGGAAAATGAAAGGGGCTGCCTTGTAGGGTGGCTACCCAGAAGCGCCAGGCTCCAGATGCATGTCTCTAATATGTCCCTTCCAGTGTGCATGGTCCATGGTCCAGTTCCAGAGAGTACATCTCTTCAAGCCTGACTTGGCAGCAAGGTAGATTATTTTTACTGGTATTTAAATTTTTTTTTCCAAATAAGAATTTTGAAGACAGGTATGGCTGAATACTTATGAGACCCAAATACCTGAGTCCCAGGTTGTCGAGCTTCCTGAATGCTGCCTCTGCTTCTCTCCCCTTGCCTGCCTAGAGAGCTAGGAACAGTGTCTGTACGTTGAACATCAGTCAGAGGACACACACTAATACTTCTGAAGACTTGAATAAGGCCCGCGCGTTTGGCTTGACCAAGAACCTCTAAATGTAGAAGAAGTGAAACTTGGTAGTATAGAGGACGTCAAGGGCAGACCCAGACTGCCACCAGATCCAAGTTCCCAGGGGTCTTTCTGTCTTAAGTGGACCAGTACCTTGAGGCCTTCAGCCGTGTGCTGTCTACAACTGGGACTATAATGTGATATGCTCCTGCTCCTATACAGTGCCCTGCTCCACTTCTTCCCATAGCTCCCTGCTTTTTCTGAAACTCCTTCACCAGGGTAAAACAACAGTTGGCAAAAGAATTAGAATTAGGTAACTATAATTATATACAAGTGTAAGATGATTTTGTGGGGTTGGCGTCGCTTGGGAGCTCCTCTGGGACCTCTCCAAGGCTTGGCTTCACCACCCTGTGTCTGATGCTTGATGCCCTACCATTAGAGATGTTCTTTGTGGAGGCTGGACAGTCCTCCAAAATGTCTTCATTACTGCTGACCCGTCAACAGCGGATGGGAGCAGYTCACGTATGGAGAGAACTGTGTCCCCAGGAGTCACTCGGCCTTGGTGGTGACGAGACAGAGAAGAAGCCATGACAAGAGGATTTTGGAAATTGTAATAGAAATGATGGCTTCAGAGCTTAAGAGAGAATGGGTCCCCACTCTAGGATTTTCCACAAATCAGGTCACCTACCACCCTAGAAATTTAACCTAGAATGTAATCCAGCTACATTGGACAGGAGGGATAATCTACGTACAACCTGAGCAAACCAGAAACCCAGAGGGAAAGGACTGGCCACACACACAGGCCACCAGGGCTCTATCTCCTACATATTGAGCCTGAGATTTGATGAGGCCCAGGCCTCCCCTCAACCCATAGCTTCCTTCTCCATGAATTTCCCTGTATGAGCACGATATCAGTTACTTTTCTTAATGACAAAATGCTTGACAAAGTCAGCATAAGGAAGGGTTTTGAGGGGCACAGTGCATTGTGGGGGTGCTGAGGGGAGTGTGAAGTAGTGGCTCCCGTTGCCTTGCTGTACCCAGGAAGCAGAGTGAGGTGACTGCTAGCTAGCATTTAGTTGGTTTCTTCCTTTGCCCCAGGATCCCGGCCCGTAAGATGGTGATGCCCACACTCAGGGTAGGTCTTCTCAGTTAAGCCTTTGTAGAAACATCCTCAGACACATGCAGAGGTGTGTCTCTTGGGTGATTCTAAATCCAGTCAAGTTGACAACATAGATGAACTATTAAAGGCGCTTTTGTGTGTGGCTGAAAAAGAGGGGAGTTTGTGTTGAGTCTACTGTGTGAATAGAAGACAAGAGAAATGTCAGCAGCCCTGGGCATGTCCCTCCACATTCTCACAAGCGTCATTGGCAATGCGGGTGGCAGCTGGACAATCTGAACTTAGAGAAGTTGACGCAGGAAAGTTGAAGGTCATTGTGAAGATGCACGGTGTGGGTCTCCTAGAAGCCCCTAGGAAGACCTTTACAGGCATCCCATCAGAAGAGGGATTGCGGGAGTCCCCAGAGCATTGCTACTTAGTGGGTGATACAGGCTGTAGTATCCTAGTGATGTCATTAGATCTGTACCTGAGATTCTGGATGAAAAAGAAAGACCCGGAGGCCCATTGGTCCACGTGCGTGACCCCTCACACAGCCAAATGCAGGCTGTGAGTCTACAGATCTGGTGAGGCTGGGAAAGGGGAGTGCTGGGAATGGTTTCAAAGATCCCACTGCACAACAAGGAGGAGGAAGAGAGAAGGTTTCTCTTTGCCCTCATGGCTGAGAGTCTAAAGGAAGCAAAAGGGAGAGGGCAGGATTTGGAGAGTCTTTAGTTGGAAACTTTGAATCGAATATTATGTTACAAGGCATTATTCTTGGACTGGGAAGAAAAGTTACAGATACCGAGTGTAGCCTAAGGTATCTGCAAGGGTTAATTAGCGAGGAGGGGAGAGGGRAGGAGTGGGAAGAGAAGAATGAAGAGGGAGATGAGGGAAGAAATAAGCCAAGTAGTAGGACCATCTTTGCAAGCTGAGAAATGGGCATGTGCGCAATTTGTCCCAACGCCACCACCCTCGTTCGTCCACCTTCCTGTCCATGTGCTGGATCTTTTTCTTCCTTCCTGTGACGAAGTCCACATTTTTCAGGAAACATTAGCTAAATTTTGGTGTCTTTGGATGGACATTGTATAAGCTGAGTTTTCCCAACAGTGTGTGTGTGTGTGTGTGTGTGTGTGTGTGTGCATATAGATGCAATACCTTCTGTACCTGCAAAGATATTATGCAATCTAAGTAACACCCCCGAGAGAAAGGACTTACTAAGCAGATGTGACAGACAGTGCTGAAGGCAGGAATGTAGGTCGATGGGTGTCAGTTAGGTGCAGTTTCTCTGTCTATAGCCATTCCGAGGCTGACAGGTGCTCTAGCCTTGGGGATAAGGTGGACTTTTTTTTTTTTTTTTTTTTTTTTTTTTTTTTGCATTTGTCCCTGTGTGCCATAGCCCAGTGGCAGATGCAGTTTTGTGGATCTGTCATATCTGGCTGTGTGCTGTGTGTCCCCGCTCTCATTTATTAGGGGTTACAACAAACTTGGTTCCGGGTTATGTGCTTCATACCAGCCCCAAACAGCAGGATTTACCTGCCCTCTGCTCCCTGTTGTAGACTGGCATGAGGGTGCTTAGAGAGGTTAGTGATGTGTTCAAGGTCAGAGTTACACACCAGGGCCCAAATTTAAGGCCAAGCTAGTGTGGCTTCAAAGCCTGTGAGCCTCTACTGGTGACACTACAGGAAACAAACCCCTCGAGGAATGTGACCTGGCCCTTTAGCTCCAGCCTCTCCTCTCAGCCATCTGCCTTTGGCATACTCAACTGGGGGTGGGTTAGACTGTCAAGAGGATCTGGGAGTGGGGAGTGATAGGGGACATGCAGCACAGAGTCCTTGCCACCCCCCCCCCACACACACACACAGACACACACGGCACCATGTCTTTATGATACCTCTGGGTGGGCGGCAGGGAGAATCCCAGCCACAGAAGACAGCTTAGATCTATTGGAAAAAAATGTCCATCCCAGGAGAAGACAGTCCTTGGCTAYGGTGAGCTGCAGCTGTGCTTGGATTCCATGAATACAGGTAAGCCCAAGAAACAAAATGTTCTACTGCATGATTTTCCACTGTCCTCGCAGTGTTGTGCCATTTCTACTGTAGAATGACTTGAACCACTCATGAGTGCTGGCTGAGGGCTTAGCAAGGATCATAAGCCATGTCTGTTCCTCCTGCAAGGAGGCAAGCTACAGGGAAATTGCTTCCAGAAAGGGAAGTCGCTGCCCGCCCCACCTGCCATCGGTGGCTGCTGCCAGGAGCCTCTTTATTGACCTTCACTGTGTACACAGGGCAATATGGATGTTTAGATGAGTTTCGATGTCAACAATGATTGTCAGATTAAAAGAAAAGCAATGACTTTTATTTTTATGTATCCAGATACTTGAAGCAAGTTAATCTGTGGATTACTCTGTGTGGCAACTTGCACCATCAGGAGCTGTTCTTAGGTCCAACAGCTCTTGATGTAGAGCAATCCTGTCAGTTCCCAGTGGGGACTGAGCTCTACTCTTGACCAGCCACAGGGAAATACAACGACTGTGGTATTGGCTGCTTGGTTACGTTATGTTACTGACGCTTCTCTTAACACAAAAGAAAAGCCTTTTGACCTCTGGAAAGGCCAAGGTATGGCTCACTGAGGATACACACCTTGGTTAACAGGACGGTGGGCCTCCATCAGCCTCTGACCATATTGGAATTGGGTTTCCTTTCTGTGTTGATTCCTTCTTCTCACAGCTGTGATCAAATAACTGAGAAAAGCAACTGAGGAGAGAGATTTTATTTTAGCCCAAGGTTTGAGGGTAGACAGTCCGTGGTGGAGGGGGCGTCATGGTGGTAGGAAGCTCCACTGCAGTGTGATCCTGGAGCTGGGAAGCCTTATGTTTGCCAAACGTGGGACAGAGATCAGATGGGGAGCCTGTGGATAGACCTCGAGGCCTGCTGTCAGTGATCCACTTCCTCCATCAAGGCTCTACTGCCTAAGGGTCCATGACTTCCCCAAACTGCACCACCAGCTGGCAAACAAGCGTTAAGACGCTGGAGCCTACCAGCACTCTGACAGCTGGGAGGGAGAGGGTCTCTGATCTTCATTCCTCATTTGTCCTACTGGAGACGTGACTTGGTGTGTAAGATGTGTCTGGTCAGTCTTCGTGGTGACTAGAACATATAAGAGTTGTGATTGTCACAGAAGGCGTAAGGTGACAAAGCAGACATAGAAGTGTAGGCCCTTCTCTAAAGAGCTGGAAGTGGCTTGTAAGGTGTAAGGCGACTTTCCCAGATTCAGCCAGCACCVGATCTTGCTGTCAGGGTGAGATGCTCTTTCTTTAATCTCTAGAGTAGATATTATCTCCTGAGAATCAAAAGTAGGAAGGAAACACCTCTGTCTTGAAACACTGCCTTGAGGAATGTTGCCTGCATGCCTCATTCTGTGAGCTTGCGGTGCCTTGAACCCTCACACGCTAGTCAGTGTCTGCCATTTTTTCCACGTGTGCAGGCACAGTTGACGCGCTGGCCTAAGCTCCAAAACTCTTTCTCAACGGCTATGTGGAATGTCTCCTTCCTCTTACCATCTTCTTCGCCTGACCTCATATTTTGAAGCATAGACTCAAGTGAGTTTTCCTTGTATGGAAAAGTAACAGATGAGTCACATCTGACAGGGCCACCCTAGATACAGGGAGCACTGCTCCACAGAGGCAGATCACAGCTCTTCCGGAGGTGGAAAGCGCTTCTCAGTGGTGAAGTTTCTATTAGGTACAAAGAGTGGTAGCCGCTATTGACCTAAGCACTGCCTCAGCCCAGCCTGGAAGAAAAGGGGCCAGAGAGTGCCTGGCTGGTTCTGGCTATCTTTTGACATCGAAGATTAATACCAATTAATTAAAAAGGGGTTTTTATTGTTTTTCAGATCACAGAAGGACTTGGAGATATCAAAACCTGTTGTCCAGCATTTGGGAACATTTGAGGTTCTGGAAAGATGGTTACTGAAAAGCACCACAGGTCTTAACGGCTCTCCGGAACCTTCTTAGCACTGAGAGGCTGGTGCTATGGACACGCCTTTCAGACAGGCTTATGATTGTGATGTCATGGATCCAGATCCTGATCTCAGTTTTGAATGCAGTGTATGCTTTTGCACATGACTTTAGGCCAGATAAGGGAAGGAAGGTGGAGTTTTTTGCCTTTTGAGGATTCAGGCTCTACCTCTAGTTATTAGTGTGGTTAAGATTTGAAAAATCTATACTAAGACAATATTACTTTAAGGAAACCATCACATGGAAATAAAGGCTCCTATTCTCATGGTGTGTGTAAAAGAGCATTTACTACAAATTTCTCAAAATGACACAACTCGAAATTCAATAAGGGGTTGTTGGTATTTTTAAAGTGGGGTTCATCCATGCAAGAGCTTTGCAGTTTTGAAAATTAGCTTGAGTGTATATGTGACAACCTGGAAAGGAGCTTGTTAGGAAGACAAACAAGTTTCAGATGATGCAATTGTCATAGCAACAGTGTGCACTGCACACATGCACATATACTCATGTGCATGCATGCACTCCTGGATGCACACATGCACATATGCACACAATATGTGTGCAAACAATATGCATACATGCACACACGTGTGCCCATACACATTGCATATTGTATAGATTTTCAGGAATGAAACTCCACACAGGAAAATGTCAGTGGTGATACAGAGATGAAGGTGTGTGTGTGTGTGTGGTATGCATGTGAAGGCCAGAGGACATCCTCGGTTTTCTCAGGAGCTGTCACTTTGCTTTTGGGGGCACGTGTCTCTCAGTTCTCTGCTGCTTGTCAAGTAGCCTAGGATGGCTGACAGTGAGTCCAAACGGTCTTTGGGCTTTTACCTCTGCAATGTGGGCTTACAAACATATAATGGCATATAATGCTCTCTCTCTCTCTCTCTCTCTCTCTCTCTCTCTCTCTCTCTCTCTCTCTCTCTCTCTCTCTCTNTCTCTCTCTCTCTCTCTCTCTCTCTCTCTCTCTCTCTCTCTCTCTCTCTCTCTCCCTCCCCCATAGGTTCTGAGGATCAGGTTCAGCATTTCATGCTTATCTCTCCAGGGTGGTGAAGTCTTAAAATCTAACCCAGTTTAGTAGAAAGTGACCATGGTCCATGAAGAAAATGGGAGAACTCGTTCATGGCTTTATTTGGCTGCATGAGCTCACTGAGTTTTCAGGCTATCTGAGATCAGTCTTAAACTATGTGTCACGATCAAGCAAAATCAGAGTGCACTTGGAGAATCAAGGTTGTAGCACTTCCTAGGATTATATCTTTATAATGAAATGCAAGGTTTTACTGCTGTGAACAGATACTATGTCCAAAGCAACTCTTATAAGGACAATTAGTTGGGGCTGGCTTACAGGTTCAGAGGTTCAGTCCATTATCAAGGTGGGAAAATGGCAGCAATCAGGCAGGCAAGGTGCAGGAGGAGCTGAGATTTCTACATCATCTGAAGGCTGCTGGGAGAAGACTGGCTTCCAGGCAGCTAGGAGGAGGGTCTTAAAGTCCATGCCCACAATGACACACTTTCTCCAAGACCACACCTACTCCAACAAGGCCACACCTAACAGTGCCACTCCCTGGACCAAGCATAATCCACCACAGAGGATTGATTATRTATTTGGTACAGACCTTACAGCTTTTAGGGTCTCCCTGTTCACCATAATGCCTGATAAGCCATTGGTCATAGCTGTATTTAACCAGTAAGAACGAATTCACAAGACTCCAGAAGTGTCTGAGCCTATCAGAACACAGACTGTATTAGAGTTGGCCATTTGAGCAAGTCTTCCCAGGTGAGTGCCACCAGGCCAGGTACCCAGTTTTATACCCGTGTATGAGCCATAGTCATTTCTGCACAAGGGTTCTTAAAAAATGCATTGAGCTATTGCACTGGGGGAGGGGGGGGTGATGGACACTGATGGTGGCCAGCTGGTAGTGGTGGTGATAGGGGGTGCTTGGGTCCGCTGTAAAACACTAAATATGAATGACTTAAAAGGAAAGACAGGGATGGCTTTGGCAAGCAGAAAAAGCTACGACTGTTGTGACAGCATGTTGGAATCTTTTGGTGCCTTCAGGTTCTTCTGTGTCTCCAAAGAAAACACCACCATGAACCACTGAGAAAAATGAATATGTATCTTTGGGCCCTTCTCATCCAGAAAGAGAGGGAGGTAACCTGGGTATTAGATTTCAGACTGTGTATGTGGTTTGGATGTGTTCTGTGTGCATGTTCATTGGGGCGCATGCACGTGTGACTACGAATGAATGTCTATACGTGTGTGGAGGCCTGAGGTCAATATCATGTCTTCCTTGATCATGCTCCACTCTATTTTCTTGAGATAGGTTTTTTTTTCACTGAGCTCAGAGCTCATCAGCTAGCTAGACTGACTTGCCACTGAACTCTGTGGATCCTCTGGTTTCTCGCCACGTTCTCTTCCGGCACTGGGGCTAGAGATGTCTGCCAGTGCTCCCAGCTTGTACGTGGGTTTTGGGATCCAGACTGAGGTCTCCATGCTTATGCAACAGGCACCATCCAGTGARCCGTCTCACCATCCTCCAGCGTTGTTCCTGTCTTTTCTATATTTGTAGTGTTGGTGTTTGGAGCCAGGGCCTAGGCATACCCTCTGACCCGAGCTGTACTTCATCTCAAGAGCAGCTAGACTTTCAAGAGCGCGGAGCACCAAAGCTTACCCTATCAGTGCAGAACTATTACGAAATTCCTCCCAAATATCAAGTGGCCAAACCAAATAGTGCCYCATATGACACAAAACCACAAGGACTTAAATCAGACACTGTAAGAGGAAGAAAGAAGTCATATTCCGGTTTTAATGTCAAAAATGAGAAAAGGAAACAATGTGATTGCTTTGCAGGCCGGGCAGCACTTCTGCAGGTTGTTCTTTGGAATGTGGTTTAAACAACAGTGGGGCTTAGGTCAGGGAGAGATGGGCCAGATGGGCCAGCAGGCGGAGGCTTTTATGCAGGAGAGCCACCCAGGTGTGGGGTTGCTTGCAAGCTTAGCCAGGTAKCTGGACTGCTGCAGCCTTGGCYGGATGCCATCTGGCCCAGACAGYACTCAGAATGCTCACTGTTGGGTTAGCTGCCACATGTGGTGATGGATAATGGCTATGGCCTGATTCTTGGGGAGACATGGGCGCAGCACTACAGCGCGTGTGCCCTGGCTATGTGCGGCGGGGCAAGGAGAATAGCATGGTTTGAATTTACGTGCTGGAGCAGACCAGAGTTTGCACCTGNAAGGAAACAATGTGATTGCTTTGCAGGCCGGGCAGCACTTCTGCAGGTTGTTCTTTGGAATGTGGTTTAAACAACAGTGGGGCTTAGGTCAGGGAGAGATGGGCCAGATGGGCCAGCAGGCGGAGGCTTTTATGCAGGAGAGCCACCCAGGTGTGGGGTTGCTTGCAAGCTTAGCCAGGTAKCTGGACTGCTGCAGCCTTGGCYGGATGCCATCTGGCCCAGACAGYACTCAGAATGCTCACTGTTGGGTTAGCTGCCACATGTGGTGATGGATAATGGCTATGGCCTGATTCTTGGGGAGACATGGGCGCAGCACTACAGCGCGTGTGCCCTGGCTATGTGCGGCGGGGCAAGGAGAATAGCATGGTTTGAATTTACGTGCTGGAGCAGACCAGAGTTTGCACCTGRAGCTTCCCAAGTGGCGTGGTCTACAGGCTAGCGAAGCTGTGCCCTGACGCTGGGGCACTGGGTTGGTGGTAGTGGAGAGGTAGCCAAGGAAATGTTTGGTTCTAGGRTCCCAGCATGGGCTCCCGGGCAGAATTATAGAGTTCCAGAATAGGAAGAGTGGGAACAAATAGGCTGCCTCTGTTTAGGGGTCACCTCTTCAGTGGCATCTCACAACACTAGATAGAGACTTTTCCTAAGATATACCCTTCCCCAAGGGTCTTATTCCAATCCTACATGTCACCCCAGGCATCAACACAATGTCACTTCACAGATCTCAAGAACCAGTACTGGTATCAGCACCGCAGAACACGCCTGCAGTTCCAGCACCGTGGAAGCAGAGGAAAAGGCCATTCTGGAACGCATAGAAAGACTCTCAAAAGCCCAGGGGCTGGGACGGTGGCTCAGTGGTAGAGTGCTGAGCTAGCACCTGCTCTGGTTGGAACCCAGCACTGGAGGAAAACATGCAGCTGTGTGTGCTAGAGGCAGCTCTGTCAATAGTGGGGCAGCCCCTGTGGCTTGGACGGGACTGTCTACAGTTCTTGTCCTCAAATACCTGTGGATCTTTGTCCTAAACAAGGCTCTTGCTAGAATTAAACTCTTAAACACTGTTGATGCCCTGATCCACTGAGTAGCAATCCCTGAAAGAGAGGAAACCAAGCACTGGTGTGTTTAAATCTCCTTAGGTGGTCCTGTCATGCAGCCAGTTGAGAGCCACTGTCCTGTTCTTGGAGCTGAGGTAATATCTCCTACAGTTGTATATGGAATCAGGCACCCCAGACTTCCATCTTGACTGCATTCTGAGGGCAATTCTTTGAGGTTTGTTTGTTTCGCGGGAATTTTCTCTGTGTTATGTTCATGGAGATGATACCTTAAAGACTAGCCAAAGGGACTGCAAGAAAAATCTGTGCAGATATAGACTATAGCAGGCGAAAAGCACTCTGTGAAGCTTAASTCAGGCTACAGGACAAGTGATAGCAAATGTTCGAATAATCTCTGTGCTCTTGCCATCGGGTCAGCCTTGTTCCGAACACAGTGYGTGTGCTTTTCAATACGTTCTGTTCTATTGAAGGTCTAGTGCAAGGGAAATGAGCCAGTGGATCTTGGGGGACCACTTGACCACAGAACACATCAAACGCACACATGACAAATGCTGAACCCCTTTATCATCCTCAGTCTTCCACTCRCCACTAAATTCTCCCCCAAAGCCGTCCATTCTGTTCTTAGCAGTCCAGGTGACTAAACACTGAGAACTCATCAGAAGTTTGGTGTGCCCTGTTGCCTTGTTAACCCCAGTTCCTATTAAGAGCGAGGCAACAAAAGATGCCCAGTGAGGATCATGTGGATTAAAATAAACTAACTTGATAAGAGAATTTTCTGATACTCATGCAAAAGAGACAGAAAATGGCGGGCTTCTAATAGTACTGCTACGTGTTTTTCATACATTATGGATTTTTCATAACCCTAGGAGGTGGGTGTTCATTTAATTCTTGCATGGGTATACATGTTCGTGTGTGTGTGTGTGTGTGTGTGTGTGTGTGTGTGCGCGCGCGCGCACGCGCATATACACACGTGGAGGCCTGAGCTGTCTCTCTACCTCCAATATTCAGGAGTAATACATCACCCCAAACTCTACCTTTCAATGATTTGTGGATTTTTAATTAGGTGGGTGCACAGCAGGATTGAATCTCAGTTCCAAGAGTGTCCGAGGAGGGGCAGAGCATCAACTGTGACAGGTCACCACGCTTTTCTCTGGTCACTGCAGAGCAGCCTTAGTGGCCTAGATACCTCTGTGCCCCAGGCTGCCTTAGAGTTGGCATAGCAAACTCCTGCTGTAAAAACACAGCTCCCCATGTCCCTTTCCCATTCCAACAGGAGCTGTGTCTGTACTTGGGGAGAAGCCAAGCACAGTAAAAGATTTCAACAGAGAACTGAGGAAACACCCCCACTGAGGTTCTCATAGCAACATAATCACGCACAACAGCAGCCTATTTCGGTGGGAGCCTGCTTTGGCTCCCCTCCCCCCCTGTTAGTCACAGAATGGATGAACAAGCAGAAGGAGTGTGGGGTGGGGATAGTGTTGGGTTGAAAGTCTTGAGGCTGGGGAGCTGGCTTCTGAAGCTGCAGCAGCTTGTTGAGGGACCTTAGAAAAATGTCCCCTTCTCTTTCATCAGGAGTCCTTACCTGTAAGAGGACTGGCCCAACGTGTGGGTGGGAATCTTGCTATTCTAGTCTTATTTGATTGCCCGAGTACTAAGCTCTTTTGATCCAGCATTTCAGAGTCTTTTTATCTCAGAGAAGACAGGTGGTGGTGGGGAGGTAAAAGTCATTTTTAAGATGCACTTATGTCCCCTCCACCACACACCGTGTGGCAGGATGGCAGAACTGGGAGTGAAGAAGGACCAGGCATTGCAGAAGACTCTGCTCATTCATGCCCAACTCCAATTCAGGTCTGTGGAGTTGAGAAGGCTGAGGTGAATTCACTCTTGTTCTGGGATTATCAGTGCGGTTAACCCAAGCTTCTTGCTGCATTTTCTTTAATCCTTCTCATCTCCATCCTCTTCCTGTCTTTCACACCTCACCTCTGCTCACAGCAGTGGGCAGTGTCTCTTCTCTTTGCCTGAAGATCTTGCKGTAATAGAAGTATCTATCACGCTGAGCTGAGCCGGGTTTTGGCCCTTTTCCTCAATGAACCTGGGCTAGTTGAGAACAGTCACTCTTACACTTCCTGGCTGTCAAAGGTTATGATCAGACTAAAGAGGGCGTTTGCTTTAAATACCTCAACTAAGGACCCAGATGAGCAGGCAGGAGGCTTCCCGCACCTCTGAGAGGTCCCGACCTTGACCTGTGAGCCAGGAAGCCTGAAGGTTCAGCTTTCCCTGAGATGACCAGCTCCAGAGTCCCGAGTATGGCCTCCCTCCCCCCCATTGTTCTATCCCTCAATGCCTGACAGATGGCCCGAAAGAGAGAGAAAAAGCTCTCAAAGTGAAGACAGAAATGCATTGTATAAAAATTCACACCCCCCGCTGCCGCCCAAACTCTCCCTTAAAAAAGGATCGAGAGAATCCTAATGGGTACGTGACATCCTCACGGTTCTCTCCCATAAAAGGGACTTGAGGAGAGGGTGAGGGTGGGGGAGGGGCTGCAGGGGAGGGGGGAGAGAACCGTGTGGGCCCGGGGTGGAGGTGGGAGGGGGGGTGGGCACTGACAGGCAAGACAGGGGTAGGGGAGCTAGACCGCGGACCCTTCTATTGATTTGTTCCTGATTGTTTTCCCAAGCCACCTCCGGTAGCCACCTTCACTTCAACCCGGTCCTCCTGAGGGGGTTTGAAGGCCTTCTGGTCTTGGGTCAAGAGGGTGAAGAAAAGCTAGACAGAGAGGACCTAGAGTTGAAGGAGTTAAGGACTGCCCCCTCCCATCCAGACACCCACCCTTTTCACGCCCCAAACAGTAATCCGCGCCGGAAGGATCCAGGAATCGACAGGGGGTGGCGGGGGGGGGGGCGCGCGTAGACACTTGGTGGCCGTGGCTGAGTCTTGTCCAGTGCTTGCCCTCCTTAGAAGGACTTGCATTGGGCTGAGACCCTCCAGCAGCCTCGCGGACGCCTGCTTCCCGGAGCCTGGCGCGCGGCCCCGCGGCGTGCGCGCAGCCCTAGCCCCCGCGCCAGGTGTGCGCCGCGCCAGGAGCGCAGCGGAGCGCAGGCGGCCCCCAGACCCCGCGGTCCCGGGCACCGGGGCGGGCTGGGGGTCCCCGCCGTCAGCGCCCCGCCACCGCTCGCTCCCGCGCACCTCCCACCCCGCCCCCACTCACCCGCTCGGCCCCCGGGAGCGCCGAGCAGGACGCGTGTTGCTTCGCCCAGCGATCGGCAGAAGTTGGGAGAGTTGGCGTCCGCCTCCCGCCTGCCGGACTTCTGAGCCGCTGCCTCCGCCGGCGAGCCCGCGGGGCCGCCTCCCTCCCTCCCGCCCAGCCCGCCGCGCAGGGGAGAGGGGCGCGGAGGGGGTCGTGAGCGCGACCAGAACTTGCAAGTGTGCGAAGGGATGCGAGGCAGATGAAGAGCGAGGAAACGTGAACAAAGTGGCGACCGCAGGAGGGACTCCACAGAGCTCGATTGTCGCGGAGGACGCTCCGGGAGAGGGGCTGGCTGGGATTTTTTTCCTCCCTCCTCTTGCATTCTTAGGCTCTCTTTTAAAGCCACATCAGCCGTCTCTCGTTCTTTACTATCTCGAATCCCCAAACCCTTGTTGGCTCTTATGGGCATGAAACACTCCTCCCGCTGCCTGCTCCTCCGGAGGAAAATGGCGGAGAACGCAGTCGAAAGCACCGAGGTAAGGAGGCGACCGGGCCGGGGTTTTCGGCGACCCTGCCTCCCACCGGGACCCCTGTGTGCCGCCGCTGGTTGCTGCCACCACCTCCGCCGTGGTGCCAAACTTTCCCCATCCCGCTTGTCCCTGCCGAGAAAGAGAGAGAGAGAGAGAGAGAGAGAGAGAGAGAGAGAGAGAGAGAGAGAGAGAGAGAAGTGTAGGAGTGTGTGTGGGGGGCGACGGTGCACGTCTCAGCTCCTTTCCCCCTTGAAAATCTAAGAGTCGCTTTCAGCCCCACCACCCTCTCCTGCCACCCGCTGCTCCCTTCCTGCTCCCCCAAGTCCCAAACCTTGGGCAGCCCCGCTCCCCTGCCCCTGTGCACTGGATTCCAATAGTGATCCCGGATCCCGGTTTTACGCAGAGCTGGGGTAGGTTATATTAGGGCCAGGTCTGCTCCCTGCAGTGCATCGACTATCTCCCACCACTGCCTGGGCTTTTACCCTTCAAGCTCGAGGCGGTCCCCAAGCTACCGGTCCCTGCAACAGCGTGGAGAGCTCCCGGCCTTAGGGGGCTGACCTGGTGGCAGTACTAAGCACCTGCACCTGACCTCCCCCGCAGTCCCCAGTTCCTAGTTCCCAGCCGGGCCAGAGGTCTCCAGTCCCAGGGTGCTAAAGGCGCCGCGGGAGAGCGGAAGCCTGGGAGGGCGCACCGATCGCGGCCCCCATTCAGCACCAGGGACAGCGCCCGCGCCTGCCGCAGCCTAGCCTGCACAGGCGGAGGGGGTTGTGAGCCCGGGGCTGCAGCGCGAAACGGGTCTGCGGCCACTTGTCCCGCAGCAGCTTTTAAGGAGGCCACTCTAGCTCCGCAAAAGATACTCTTGCCCTCCGTCTTCGGCAGCCCTTACTGCCGCCCCATATCTGCCCTTTCTCTACTCCGGAGTTGGCCTTGAGCTGCAGAGAGCCCAGCGGGTCTTTCCGTCCCGAGCAAGTGTGCTCTTTAGCCTCGCTCTGACCCGGCTGTCATCACGATGGGATTGTTCCCTGGCTCTGGGCACCTGTAGTCATGGAGGGGATCGGCATGGGCAGCCCCCTTACCTTCACAGAGGAAGTGTGCGCCGAGGTGGGGGTGGAGTGGGGTGTGTGTGATCATCCCTTATTCGGTGGCAGGAAAAAGACACGGAGCAAACTCCGGGGCTCTATTAATAGCCCAGTGTCTGGTGGGGCTGCCGTACATTTCACATACGGTAACCCATATGCAGCGTGGGGCGGGGATGGGGGTGTGGCGCGGAGACTGTCCAGGCCTTGCGGGAATGAAAAAACAACGTGAAGACCCTTCCCGGCCTTCTTTCCTAGAGGTCACAGCTCATCCCCCACCTCACGGTATAGGCAGCAAAGCTTAAGAATCCCCATTCCTTGGGCACTAGAGGCAGCATGCTTCTGGCAACTGTCGATTTTGAAACAAACACGATCTGGGGCTTGAAGACGCGGGACATACAGCAGCTAATGTCTTCTCCTTGAGTTAGGGCAAAGCCATTCTGCCTGTCATTCCCCCGGCCCATCCTTTTCCCCCACCCCAACCTGAGAGCAGAGTCTTTGAAACCCGAGTAATAGCACCAGACGCTCAGCATTCCCCTCCCCCTCCGCTCTCTGATCGCCCACCCGCGGAACAGGTTTCTAAAAATAGCTCGGAGTCTCAAGGCCGCGCACTGGTGAAGTGTTGGGCTAGCCAGCTCGTAGCAGTCCCTGCAACCCGGTAGCTAGAGCTCTTCCCTGCTGTTTCCCTATTCCACTTCATCTTTACTTGTCTTTAAAAAATATAGAAAATAAAGATAAAAATAAAAAAGTTTTCGTGGGTCCTCGTCCGCCATCACCCGGACTGGCGCGTGGGGTCTAGTGCGGACCTGGGCCACGTTCCGCAGTGTGCAGTGGCGGCTGCGGCTCTCTCCACCTCGGCGAGGGTTAAAGGCGTCCGGAGCAGGCAGAGCGACGCGCGACAGGCTATTTTTACTTGCTTCCCCCGCTGCTCTGCGCTCCCCCTTCTCAGCAGTCGCACATGCCAGCTCTGCTCAAGGCATCAATGAAAACAGCAGTAGAGGCGGCGATGGCAGGGGCGGGAGTTGGGGAGAGGACGACGACAGAGAGAGGGGAG